>JAHDIT010000003.1:0-228495 GCA_019232045.1 Ogataea degrootiae
TTTTACAAATTACATATTACATAATACATTTTACAATTAACATTATTAATAAGTACACTTTACATTTTAACAGATTTGGGTCATAAACACGACTCTTTGTAACGTTGTTGTTGGGCTGTGTACCCAAATACACCAACATACGCACTGCCTTATTTACCATTCATGTCAGCTGCTGTTGATACTTTATCCCTAACCCACCAACTACAAAGTACCCTTTTCTCGTGTCTGTGAGATAGGTACAGAACAGTTTCCAACGGACTCCAGCTTCGTTACAGTTGAATAGCTTGAACACCGAATTCTATTACAAATAAATATTATTATCTACTGTACTAGCTTAAGGTGAGCATGAATTACCAAACATTGATTTTATTGGACTTCTACCTCCCAACAAAGAGCACAACCATTTTAATCCTACAGAATAAACACATCAAATCTCAATAGACTCAACCTGCTGTTGACGTTTAACGGACATTAGTATCAGTCTAGCTGATTACTAGTTGTTGAACTTAATTATGGCCTAGTCACTCAATAAATTTTGGAAAAGGAGAACCATCTGGAAAGACTTAAAACAACCAACATTCAAATTATACGTAAATTGTATCTATCGCTTTATAAAGCTTAATCTATATACAAATCTCTAACCTTTACAAGTTAGACTTTTCTTTGGTGTTCTTAAGATATAGTTGGACAGCCCTAAAGCTCATACCAAACCCAGCTTGATAACCATAACCGCTGGCTCCATAATTGTGGATTAAGATCTTGTTATGCTCAACAATTTCCAATTCAATTCTTGGTCCACCATGTCTACTTGGACGTAAACCTGAAGCGATTCGGAGAATCTGCAATGGTTTATCCAAAATCTCAGGCATCAATTCAGTAGTTCTTTTGATAATATCATCAGTTTCATACCCAAATGTATCACCAGTCCAGTTATCCTTTTGCAAAAATCCACCTAAAACTAATTCACCATTGGAGTATGGTCTTGGAATGATATATGTTGCATAATCACTACCCCATCTCATTGAGTTCTTCTGAATATGTGGGGCATTAACAACCACAACTTGCCCTCTAGTTGGATAAACTTTAGTATCTTTAACACCACCAATTGCACTGGCCCCAATACCTGTACAGTTGAAAACGCATTTGGTTTTACCTGTTAAATATCCTTGTGAAATATGGGTTAACTTCTTTCTAATAATCTCAATCTTCAAAGCTTGCAAGTATTTAGCAAAATTGGTTAAAAAGACAGGGCAGTTGAAGTTCCATGTTAAAAATGAAATACCAAATTTGCAACCTTGTGGTAAATTCTTAGAATCGATAATTTTAAAATCGTCCAAATAAGATTTTAAAGACTCAATTTTAACTGAATCAGGTTTAGAATCCCAGTATTCAGTGCTTGGCTTTCTATCTAATCCACATTTAGGTCCACCTAATCTTTTTTGTAAAGTTTTCAAATTCGAATAGGTGAATTCATCAAAGAATAAAGTTTCTTCATCATCTGGACTAATACATGAAAAATTACCACCAGCCCATGGGGATGTATAGTTTATTGACTGATCACCTGGCAAATATTCACCAACGATAATAATCTTACTTGGATCGACACCACATTCAAATATTAAATTATAAGCAGTGTATAGTCCAATAATACCTGATCCAACAATAGTAATAGTGGACATTTCGTTTGCTATTCAACGGCGTAAATTTCTATAGTTGTATAATGGAAATTTTGAATTTAAATTGTGTCAGGTTTATATTCTGAGATTGAAATATATTAGTGTATTTATACTGAAAGTTCTTGGATACAACGTACGACTTTTATACGTGTATTTTTTTTAGATCGTTCGATATACGGGTAATTTATAATGTTTTCTTCTTGATAGTTGGTAACAGTGTATATAAACCATTTGAGTCATATATAATAAGATCATATGATGAGTGATTAAACAAGCTTATCTAAAGCCGAATATTCAGTTATCCGACTTTTTCAAATTCAGTTGTCGCATAATTAAATCTTGCGGCGCCTTCCTCATTTGGAATGGCTCCCAAAGGAGGGTCCTTGTTTTTTTTTATTCCAGTCACCTATTTATCTTACTTTACAGCCATCTAGTTTTAATAAAAGGTCCATGTTTATCATTATATAAAATATAAATTGACTGGATTTATCTTCCCAAGTTCAATCTCCAACCCAAATCTCTCGTAATTTGGAACCATTCGACGTTTATGGTTCCATTATCATTCGTACTCCAAACTTTTTCAACAACTGTTAGTATCTTTTGATAACTACTACTATATCCATAGTTTTGTATCAAATGTTCAAGATGACTCCTTGTAACTTCTTTATCTTCCTTTGTGACTGCACTAATACCTAGGATCATTAATGGGAATGCCAGATTCTTTTTTAATGATGAATTTATTAACAATGGTATAATTGTTTTTAGATTCAAAAATAACATTTGAATCTCCAACGTTATTGGTGGTAATTTCTTAATAACTTGTTTCAAATATATTTGTGAAGATAGTTGGAAAGCTTCAAAATGGGTCAAATGAACTTCTAAATCACTGCTTGTCTTTAAAACTTTCAATGCATGCATATCAGGTTTAGCAAACTCTATATCTCTTTCTAGTTCATTAGCACGCTGTAAAATGTCTGTTAGAATCTCATATTTATCACAATCAAAGACCTCACGATCAATTACAGATTGGTCATTATAAATTGAATTTAATGATGACGACTCAACCAATAAATTAATAATCTTACCAATGACTAATGTAATTGGACGAACACAACCTTGTAATGGATCATAGTTCAAATTAGTCTCATTAAAATGATCTTGATAATCGGACATTGGGAAAAATGTTCCATTTTCATTGGATTGAGATGCAAAAATATCAAAATAAATAAAGTGCTCAGCAAGTAAATCACCAGCTTCATAATTACAACTTTTCAAATATTTGAAACCATTTGGCATCTTATTAATCATTTTAGAACAATTAGTAAAATGGCTTGGCCATTCGTGAACATCACCAAAGGAAGCTTCCATACAAACAAGAGCCATATAACAAGAAAAATTGGTGATGAAATTTTCGCCATTTAGCAAAAGTTCATTGTTAGTCATATATTTGCCAAGTTTCATCATATGATCATCAGCAATTTTATTCTCGACTAAATAATTTAACCCTTTATTGTTCATAGCTCTACAACCCCAAATGATTAAACTGTGCATCATAGCAGGTTGCTGAAACGCCATCGGTATATAAACTTTGGAAAATAGGTTCTGATCATGGGGTAATATTGACATTTCTGGTAACACACTTAAACAAAAATATTCAAAACAGATAAGATCAGATTTTGCTACTGAAATGGGGAGTTTAACTTCCAGTTTCCCAAGCTGTTGTTGTGTACAAGTTGAAAACATTTCGTCACTAAAAATCTGTTGAATTAGCTGTTCATCTAGCTGAAAGTCGATCAAGTTGTTGTTGCTGTTGCTGTTAGGGTTGTTGTTACCAGTAAGTTCCCGTAATTCATGTAAATCTACGTCCTCAAGCGGTATATCAGATAATGAAATAGTCGGTGAAGTACTACTGCTATTGTTATATCCATTAGGATTTAAACATATATGTTCCATGATCTTCTTTAGCATCAAACCTAAGGAATCTTTGTAAACAAAAGTTGAGACGATTTCTTGTGAGTTCTGAGCATCTTTAAGAATCCCAATTTGAGTACTGACTAAACTATTTGTTCCAAATATTCCTGTATTTAGGATATTATCTAATGGACTTTCAGGCTTATTTTCGTTTGTTTGATAAATACAGTTCTTTCTTTGCTTTAAACAACTGGTACATATAGGTTTGATTTCATCACATTTCTTCTTTTTAAGCTTGCAGTTGCGACAACCTAGTCTTGATCTTCTCTTCTTCTCAGTTTCAGAGCTGATTTTCGAACGGGCTATTGGTGGCATTTTATCATTTGTAATATACTCTCAAATTTGTTGTGATGATTTTGGTATATGTATATGTATATGTACATATTACTGTCCAGTATTTTGAGATAAGATCATAAAAGCTTATCTATTTTCTCAAAAGAGGCCTTAAAACTAAAATATTTCGCTACCCTCAGTTGAACCAAATTTTGTGGTCCCATTTATTTAGGCACTGCACTTCCATGGGGCACTCGTTTGTTTTCCTGTTCTAACTCTTGCATTTACAATCAATGCAGGTTAAAAATGAAATCTTGCATTATAGTCAGTTTAGGTTTGAATTAAACGATTACACTGAAACGGAAGTTAAAACATTACTAAATCTTAAATTAAAGGGGTATTCAAGGCAAAAGACACACTCAATTGCCCTGAAAGAGAATCCAAGAAATATAGGCACACACCACAATATTCTAAAAAGAAAAAAAGAAAAAAAACGTTCAACACACAAAATAATAGAGAGAGATGGTATAGTAAAGGAAAAGGAGCATTGAAAATTGGAGAAAGTAAACTTGGAAATAGTTTTTCAAATGATAGGGGAAAAAGTTGGAGGAGAAAGAGAAAGTACAAGTAGTACTAATTAAAGTGACCTGCGACAATCGCCGAAAACAAAAAAAATGGCAGTTGAAACCAATTAAAATAAAACCAAAATGAAGAAAAAAACAAAACAAAGCACACACACACATATACAATTTGATAGATTTTCTTTCTTCTTCTTTTTCAGTTTGAATTTTGGTAAAAGCATGAGAAGATTTGTTGTCTTCTTATTATCCTTTTTTTCTGTAGGATTTGGAGTGGAGAAAAGGATGGTAGTAAAAAAGATAAAAGCAAAATGTTTAATGATAAAAAATAAATGGGAATAACTGTTTTTTTCTTTGTAAATTGGGCTCTCCTGAGAATGTATAATAACAAGGGATAATAAAAAAAAAGATTAAAAAGGTTGTCAGGTATGGAAAAGGCAGAATGATAAGATTGGAAAACAGGATTCAATTCATGACAAAAGTGAAGATAAAGAATAATAGTGAACTTCAATTTTAACAATGATATTCTAAAGGGACACACATTATAGAAAACATCGAAGCTAAAAATTAGCAAACAAATTTCAATCAACATAATCATCAAATAAATTGTAAAAAGTTTTCTTAAAATCATTAATCAAAATTCTAAATGTGGAAATCAATCACCACCTCACGGATCACAAAAAATGTAACGCAACAACAACAAGAACAAAGGAAAAAAAGAACGTAAGAGAGCAGACATTAAATTAGATTAGAGACTGAATTTAATTTTGGGTAGTAGCTTCATTGGCTGAACCTTGCTTGGATTCAGAAACAGCTTCTTCAGAAACAGCTTCATCAGAATCTGCTTCATCCAATAACATAGCAGCTCTTTCTTCTGGAGACATTGAGGCCAAAATCCTTTCATCCAAGTTTGGAATATCAGCCATACCGTAGAAACCAATCATAGCACAGCCAGCGAAACCGGCAATACAAGAGAAGACTAGAGCAACAATACCCCTAGCAGTGAAACCAGGTGGAACAGGACCTCTTTGAACGTTTTGACCTTTCAAGTCGGTATAATCAACAGTGTTACCGGCAGCGTTACCTTCAGTAGCGACACCAACGTTGTCACAAACTTGTAACCAGTTTTCAGTTAAAGATTCTCTTTCTTGGATACCGATTGGATCTTCAATGAAAGTTAAAGCTAAACCTTGTAATAAATGCCATTCAATGTGACAATGGAAGAACCAAACACCAGGGTTGTTAGCCTTGAATCTAATAACAAAGTAGGATTGTGGTCTAACATAAAGAGTATCTCTTCTCATTGGATTTTCTGGCATTTCATATGGGATAGACTCGTTGTAAGCAACTGGAGCATCTTCTTCACCGAAATCAGCAGCTCTTTCAATGACTTGGAAAACGTGACCGTGTAAATGGAAAGGATGTTTACCAGTATCTTGATTGTTCAAAACAATTTCAACAATTTCGTCCTTTTGTAAAACGAATGGGTGAGCGTAAGTACCGTAAACTGAAGCATCAGAGGCGTTTTCACCAGCACTTAAAACAGTGGCTAAAGTTGGAACCTTTGGGCCAGTGTAGGTCACATTATTGAAAAAAGCATAGTTAATACCATCGTTCAAGTTATCCATTATGACATCAACAGTAACTTGATAATCGTATGACTCTAATGGCTCTTCATAGTCTAATGGAATCAAGTAGAAGTCATCTAAGAAACCGGTGTAGTAATCATCAATGAAATATTCACCTGGTAAATCAGCTTCTTCGTCATAGACAATATAATTGGTAGCATTCAATTGTAATTCCTTTGGGATAACATCTAACATATCATCGTCAAACTTTTGCATAAAAGCGTAATTTCTGGATGTGTCGTTCTTCGTCTTAATTAGAACGTCGTATCTTTGGGCAACGGTAATGTAAAGTTCACTTGTTTCATTTGGCTCGACGTAAATACCATCGACAGCAATAACGGTGAAAGTATGATCTTCCATGTATAAGTATTGGGAAACAAAACCACCAATGTTGATAATTCTCATTAAGTAAGTAGTATCTGGCTTAACGACCCAAGTGTTGTTCATGGTGTTGTTCATCAAGATATTTTGAGGAATTGGTTCAGCACCAGTTGGATTGAAAACATTCATGAAATCAGCTGTTAGATCATCAACGTAATCGTGGTACCATTCAGTAATGGTTAAAATAACTTCTTCATCATATTCGTAAGGCATGTCATCATCTTCAATAACAAAAGCAGCTCTCATACCATCCATATATTGACCCGCGGTGTGAGAGTGATACCAGTAAGAACCAACCTGATCTGGAACAGTGAAATTGTATAACATAGAATCACCTGGAGCAATTGGACATTGATTTATCATTGGAGGACCATCCATTTGGGTAGTACCTTCTTGGAACAAACCGTGTAAGTGTAAAGAAGTATTGTGAGTCTCGAAGCCATTGTTCAACCATAATTCAACTCTATCACCCTTCTTAACCTTGATATCAGGCCATGGGAATTCACCGTTACAACTTATGACTTCTCTGTCTTGCAAACCATCTAAGTTCATGGTTTTCCAACCAGTGGTGAAGTTGAACTGGTGAGTTTCAGCAAAAGCTGAGGCAGCTAATAAAGCACCTGATAAAACAGTGGAGTATTTCATAATAAAATAATTTATATTCTTTTTTTAAATTGATAATAGCAAAAACAAATAATCCTCTATCCAAATTTTGTTCAAATTCTAAAACAAGTAAAAAAAAGAAAATGAATTGTATATGTGTATAGTGTGACGTTCTTCTTCTTGGAAGGATATTAATTTATTTATTGGAATACAGCAAACTGAAAAAAAAGTATAGTTTTTTAATAGAGAAGAAATGAATCATAAAGCTAGGATAGAAAACCGGAAGTTTGAGAGAATGCTATGGTGGGGGAATATAGATTCTTTTATAGATTCACATAGATTACTTTTATCGGCTCAATTAGATTAAATTGTTGGATTAAAATAAAATGTGCAACTTGTGTAAAAATTCAATTGGTAATTCATTGTTTTATTGTTATAGGAAAGAAAAAGAATGTGGCTAGTGGGTCTAAATTAAGGTTCACTGACGAATACACAGCCAGGAAAGAGACCAGACCCGGCGGCTTGTCTCAGCGGCGGGAAGGTACCCATCAACAGCGACAGCAACATCAACCGGCAGCCACCAAGTTCCATTCCCAAGGGTGCAATTTTCAGTTGCTGGCCTGCACGAACTCACAAAGCCTGACGCCTGTTTCTCTTCTACTTGTGAATTTGACCGCCGTGGAGTGAAAAAGTCTACCATTCTGCCGAAAATCACGGCATGGGTGGGCCCTGGGCAGGGAGCACCTGGGTCTGATCTTATAGATAACCTATCGTACACCACAAGTGAGCCAAGCTCTTGCCAACAAAGATATAAATGAATATATCGTCACCTGCTTTCTTTTCATTTCAAAATACAAATCATATATGGAAGATGCTCGTAAGGATATTGTTAAGCAATAGTAAGAGCGCTGTTGGATGAGGTTGTTGAACTGGAAATCATATATAATTGGGTCGAAAAAAAAACTGTTCGGTTAAACTGTGAAATCAGTAGGTGCCTACTCCACCTCACATTAAAAAAAGAAATCTGGCCGCCATATGATTTTCCATCATTCAAGAAGCTACCTTTGAAACTTCGAAGCCGAGGTTAAATATAATCAATTTCTAACCAATTGTGGTAAAATGGCTGTCATCCCCACCATTGTAATCATTGGCTACGAAATCTGTATAAGTTGTTAGATTGGCGTTGTTATATTACCAAACTCCGCCATTTATGGCGCTGTTCGGTGGAAAGTGTAAACGGCTCCGGTACTAAAGAATTCGAAAAAACAACCAGTAACAATTAAAGAGGCTCTTTAATGTCTTTTTGTTGTTCTCTCTTTTTTTCAATTGTATATTACTATTGTTGCCTAACAAACACGACAGAATAAAGCTTTCCATTAACGTATTTGATTGTTTATCTGATCAATCTTTTGTTCTCATTGTCGGTTTACAAATTTGAAAGTTTATATACTGCAAAGCCAACCTGAAACCTTAAACAATTTTATGCGAATTGACATAAAACATATACTAGGCCAAACTAGCCCAGGTTAAGTACTATATAAATTTGAATTTCTACGGTACTAAGGAGTGACGTTGTCGCGTTAACTGGTCCGACAGTTTTAGCCAGGTGAAGCTTTTCGGAACCCAAAAAATAATCGAGCCAATCACAAAAAAGATATTGTTCTGAATTATGCAAAAGCCTGAATCTTACCAACTAGGTGAGTAATTGGTTTATGAATTGTGACTATTCGTCCAATTCAATTTGAAAACTTCGTATAGAGATATTTTGGGGATTTGATAGAATACAAGGTGCAGTACAATAGAGAATGTTATAACCATGCTCGTAAGGGTTTGGAGGGATCAGGTACTAAGTTACTAGTACAAGAGCATTGCACTAAAATGTACAAGTTCATATGTGTAAGCTGGAGACATCGGTCAAGTTGGGTTCAGCCAGTAGGAGCGTTGCAGAAAAACGAGAAAATGGTAAGAAAATTTTAGGAAATTGGACGAGAAAATACAAGCTTTTTTAAGGTTATTTACAGAATGGACAATAAGCCTCACATGCTACTGCAGTTGACAAAGAACACTGGAAATTATCTTTCTCGATCACTTGTGGCTGGTGACTCTGTATCTAAAAGATCTCTACAACTAACCTTATTGAGCCGTACCAGTAATTAATGAAAAGAAGTCATTCGATGCGAATAACTAACTGTATTGTACATACATAAACTTGGATCTGTGTATCCGTATTTGAATTCTCAAATTGGACCCTTGTTCCTCAACTTCTGCAGATATTTAGATTTCGTAACCTACCTGATTGTTATTCTATTTTCGATCAATTGAGCAACTAGCCCCCACAGTATTCCAATTAAATTGAATCGCAAACGCTTTAGAATAGCTTTAAGTTTTATTGAAACCAAAAGTCGTGTTTTATTAAGTACCCTTTAACTAGGGGAGGCTTTTACAAGCTGGCTTAGTCAGCTATCCCTGATAGTTTTACTTGTTTATTTAATAAAGGGTGTTACGCCTCAAGTTTAACTCTTCCAGTATACCAGTGTTCCGGTTTATAACTCTGTTGTTGGCTATTTCGAGGATGACTCGTCATTTTAGTTTTGTTTGAAATAATTTCATCTCAGATAATTCCTTTTTCCCTTTTTTACTACAAAATGTTTGCAATAAGGTGCGTTGAAAGTCAAACTTATTAATGGACTGTGCTCAAATGAATACGCATAACATCTGAAGTTCGTCACCTGTCAAAATATAACATTTTGAAGTCCTGTATTTTGATTATTACCCCTTATGGGCAGCTGAAGCCAAACTAGGTCTGAAGATATGACCTACTTACCGTATTCGATGCTTCAGACTCCCCAAAGGTTCTAGAACCTCTTTATTACTATTCATATAAACTAGGTAGACTAACTTTCTGTTAATGTAAAAACAGTCTGATTTCTTTCACATTACGACAATTCCGTTGTTGTAGCACAGCCTCGGCCTCTTCCCGAAAAAAAAATATTTTCTTTTGAATATTAAATTAAATTCGAGAAGTTTATTCGTTCAATCTGCAAAAATTTGACACCTAGATCTTTATGATACCGTATCTTGTGCACACATAGCGACTATTTGACACAAAGGAGATTATAAACAGAGATTATCTGATAACGCTGAAAACGATTTCAACAAAATAATAGAAGAAATGGTGGATTATAGAGCAAAATTCGTCTTAGCGCCGATGGTCAGAATTGGTGAACTTCCAACCCGTTTATTAGCACTGAAATACGGCGCTGATTTAGTCTGGTCTCCTGAAATTATTGACAAAAAGATAATTCAGTGTGAAAGAGTTGCCAATCCGGCGTTGAATACAATCGATTTTCTTGCCATAAGCGGGAACAAGAAGATTCCAGGTCTAACTGATCTAGTTTTCCGTACACATACAGCTTTGGAAGCAAACAAAATCATTTTCCAAATGGGAACGTCCAATCCCCAACTAGCTGTGAAGGCAGCAAAGATGATTATTGGGGATGTTGCTGGTATTGATATCAATTCTGGATGCCCTAAGCATTTTTCCATCCATGCTGGTATGGGTGCCGCTTTGATGAGTACCCCGGATTTATTGTGTGAGATACTCCATTCATTAGTTGAAGAAGTTGGAAAGCCAAATAATAAACCGATAAGTGTTAAAATAAGGTTATTCAAGGAAAAGGAAGAAAGTTTAAAATTGATCAAGAGACTAGTGGATACTGGTATTTCTAATTTAACAGTTCACTGCCGTACTAAGGACATGAGAAACAGAGAAACACCGATAAGAGAATATATCAGTGATATTAAACAAATATGCGTTGATAAAGGCATAGGATTTATCATGAATGGGGGTGTCAAGTCGTACGCCGAGTATAAAGAACTACAAAAACAATATGGCAATGATGTTAGTTGCATGGTAGCTAGTGAAGCTGAACTGAACCCTTCAGTTTTCAGAAAGGAGGGTATATTGGGTTGGCCAATTGTTAGTAAAGATTATATTGAGTTGGCGGACCAGCTCAATAATCACAAGGCTAATTCTAAGTATTGCGTGATGAGAATGATACCTAACCCTGGTGGGCGTAATAAGATTTACAATATGATTAAAGGTATGAAAGAGCACGAGGGGTTATATGATACGTTGATAAACAAAATGGACGACGAAGGTAATTACATAGAAGACAAAGATACCAGCAATTATAAGGAAAATGAAGAATCCGAACAACAAGCCAGTAGCAAAAAGAGAAAGGGAGAAGAAATTTTTGAAAAGATCGACATTGCTATTAATGATGTTCAAAAAAAGAAGAGAATTGAAGCTTGATTTGATTAATTTGCCTGCTTTTGTATAGATACTACATATTTATTCTGTAAAATAGTTTTGTTTATTACTTAGCCTAGAGTTCTCTCAATACATATATGAACTGAACGTTAAAAGTTTTTATATTCGTTTAGTGAATATACGTAAAATCAATTTCTTTCAATGGAGTCCCGTTTAGTCTCCTCAAACCCAGGAGGTTTTTTTTCCTCCTGGAATCTCTTATCAAAGAATCCTAAAACTTTATAAACTTTCCCCATACCTCCAATATTCTTGCTAGTTAGCCTTTTGTATGCATCGACTACTTTTTTTTTATCCTTTTCATCGTTCAAATGACTACATATCTGATCAACACGGTATCCTAGCCCCATTTCATTTAACCAGTCAGCTTGTTCACGAACATAAGATATCAGATTATCTTCTGCAAGTAAACTTGATAAATTTCCAAAATCAACATCAACGGATAAATCAACTTCACCTGGTTCATCGAATGGGCTTGTAAACTTGTGATCCTTAATACCTCTCAATGAATCAATTGGTATTGTTGATTCTGGACCATAATCAATAATTAGACCAGCTCCCATATTTGATGACTTCATGATTTTTGTTTGTGATGTAATGTAATCGTGTGCTTCTGGGCAAAGTTCAATAACGGAGTTCACTGGGAGTAAGCTGTAACGAGGACCTAGTAAATTGGGGATGGAAGATGATGGGGTTGCATATGGAGGGATAACTAAATGAAATGGAGAAACTTTCTCTCTTGTTGATTCCGATTTATAAGTTGTGACATTTGGCAGTATAACATCAGATTTTGCAATTTCAGTATCATGATTAATGTCAACCATATATTCTCTCCAACCTTTTTCGGTGTTTATATAACGATTGATAGGTAGGGCATCATAAAACTCGTGGGCCATTACAAAATTTATGTACTTGGGATCCAATTCAATATTAATTTTATCATCTTTCAACCAAGTGATTTTCACCCCAGATTGAGTTTTGGTCATGAAAGTATAGTCATCTATCCTAGTTAGTGGGCTATTTGTATCTTGTCCGGAAATTAACTTTTTATATTGCTCTTGAATCAATATATCGGATTTCTCAACAAGGACAACTTCAATCGGATTATTTTGTTTAACAAACTTTTGTAGCACTCTCAACATGTCGTACATTAAAGTACCCTTTCCTGGTCCAAATTCAATGAACCTAAAAACCCGAGATTCTATGTGAACCGATTGTGTGTCCTTATGGGCAAGATGTTTCAACTGATTTAGAAACGTGCTGAAAAACCACAAACCACAAATTTCCCCAAAAGTTGAACTGATCTCGGGGGAAGTGATGAAATCACCTTTTTTCGCATCCAATGGGTCTCTAGTTGTATAGTAACCATATTCAGGGTTAACAAGACATTGTCTGATATAACTTGAGAGTGAAATCGGACCAGTTGTCTTGATGACATTTGTTAAGATGCTGGTTAAATCCTGATGTTTCGGTGCGGTGGACTGTTTTCTAATGGTATTAAAGAGTCTTGGAGCAAATGGAGAACACTTTGTAATCCTAGCAAACTTGGAAATGTACATGATTAGATATATGTCTTCTTCATGTCGGTTAATGGCACCAAGATATCATCTTTTTCAACGATCAAGAGGAAGGGTTATCTTGACTACACTCCAACACACCACCCCAGAACAGAACACAAGAGGGGACCCCGCATCTGGGAAGCCATCCAAGCTGCACGGTACATTTGCCACAGTTCACATATTCCTCCGGGTTTGTGGCCCAGTTGCTCGCTTACTCTCAGGCACGCGCCACAGAACACGAACCTCGGAATGTTTGCGCTTTGTTTGTCTTCGTTCGAAAGCTGGTTGAAGCTCTTCCCTTCTCTGAAAGGTTGTCTCCTCTGCTTTATTTAAACAACTATCTGTCTGATAGATATGTCTTGTTTCCAACTACTTCTTTCTAAATAGATAATATCTCTTCTTCCATTTTTCTCTTCATTGTTTACATCAAGTGTATTACAGATAGAACAACCTAGTTCTAATTTCTTCCACCTTTTCGTCTTTTCATCGCATTACTTATATCCATATTGTTTCACCAATCAGACGTCTATTTCGGTCAATAGAAGGTCCTTATAATTATTCAGTTACATTGTATACTCTCAATTTATCCAGAAGACTTGAATTTTGTGGCATATATATATACTTGACACGTTAAAAAGCACATTATTGGAGTTCTAAGAAAGCAATTTACCATTTTTTTAAGGATATTTCAGAATCTCAAACAACAAACAAAGTATCGAACAATACATATCTCATTAGACTTCAAAAGTAGATTATACCACAGCATTAAATAAGGCATGAATTACGCAAATCTTCGTAAGGCTCCGAAGCAGCCTGTTGATATCACCCCAAGTCCATTTCAAAATGACAACGATACATTATTTGATAGCGAAACTTACAGAGGCTCCATAGATAGCAGCAACAACGCCAAACTGAATAATAGGACAAATTCGTTTGACCCCACTAACATTAGTACTGACTCATTTGCCTTTTCTGAAGTAACCAATAATCAGTCAACTTCTAACAACTCATCATCAAACAGGTCATCTATTCGCCCTTCCTTAACAACTGCATTATCACAACAGCAGCTAGCCACGGCATCCAAGCCAATCAAAGTGGTCTTGATCCTTAAGAAATTTGTTAAATATATAGGGCCAGGTTTGATGGTTTCCGTTTCATATATGGACCCAGGTAATTTCAGCAGCAGTATTGCTAGTGCTCAATTCCAATATAAATTATTGTTCTCACTTACGGTTTCCAATATAATGGCCGGTTTCTTACAAGTGCTGGCTAGTAAATTGGGAATATGTACCGGTCAAGATTTAGCTTCTAACTGTAGAAGTCATCTATCAAGAAGGTTAAACTTTTTGATTTATTTTTTTGCCGAAATCGCAGTGGCAGCTACTGATGTTGCTGAAATTATTGGTACTGCGATTGCTTTCAATATTCTATTTGGTATTCCTCTATTGGGCGGTGTCTTACTTACTATGGTTGATGTGCTATTTGTAATAATGGCATATAGACCAAACGGGCCAATGTTCATCTTAAGAATTTTCGAAGGCTTTGTGAGTCTTTTAGTTTTTGGTACTGTTGTTTGTTTTGCTATAGAGTTGGCCAACGTTTCACCAACTACTGAATGGAGAGCGGTCTTTAGAGGCTTTTTGCCCTCAAAAGAAATTTTTATTGATATAAAGGGTTTATACCTATCTGCTGCTCTTTTGGGCAGTAACTTGATGCCACATTCACTATATTTAGGTTCAGGTATTGTTCAGTCAAGATTAAAAGCATATGATATAAAGCATGGCCATTACACCCCTCCTCCGCCTCAAGCTAAAAGAACGGGTCTCTTCTGTGGCACGATGATGGAAACTGAAGAAGAGCTTGAAGCTTCTTACAAATACAAGCCTTCTATCAATGCTATCAACAGTACGATGTCTTATACCATTGCTGAATTAGTTGTTTCATTGTTCACAGTTGCTTTATTCGTCAATGCTGCTATTTTAATCGTTGCTGGGACTGCATTATCTGGGCCAATGGATGATGATGGAGACGGAGATTTAGAGAATCCAGATTTATTCACTTTGCATTATTTATTAACTAGCCATTTATCGCAGACAGCAGGTATGGTTTTTGCATTAGCATTATTATGTTCCGGTTTATGTGGTGGTACAGTGGTGACTATTGCCAGTCAGCAAATTATGGAGGGGCATGCCAGATTTTCCATGCCACCAGGTTTACGTAGGATCATTACCCGAATTATAGCCATTACTCCATGTATCATTGTGGTGCTTGTTAGCGGCAGAGAAGGCTTAAGCACCGTTTTGAATGCTTCACAAGTTTGTTTATCATTATTGCTTCCATTTATCAGTGCCCCTTTGATATACTTTACTTGTAACAAAGAGATTATGAAAGTTCAAATCAGCGGTAAAAGAGTGGGTAATAGCAATGGACAAATGACAGAAGATGAAGATGGAATTCAAATGCACTTTTTGGATGATAGTAGATTGAATCTATTAGCTGACAATGAGGAAATGGATACATCAATAGCAGAGCCAGGTGTGGAAGGTTCTGATCAAGATGATACTCCAAGATTCAAAGATATGAGTAATGGAACAGTGACTGCCACATTGGCTGTTATTATCTGGATTATCATCACATTCTTAAACTTTTGGTTGTTGGCAAGTATGGCAATGGGAAAAGACGTTCCTTTATGATTTCAGCATGAGCAACAAATGTCGCATTTTGGTTTACGCTTTTAGATATCACTTAATATACCTTCTTTTTCCCCCTTGTTCGATAGCTGCATATACCACCTCTCATTAGTTTTGATAATATATATATAGATCGATCTGAAGAAGACTAACTTTAGAAAGAGGATTCTGCTCCCTAAATAATAGTCCCTCCCGCACATCGAATTTTAATTTAGTTTGTTCCGGGTAAAAACTGAAGTGTCGCACACCTAAAACCGCTCTTTGAATACATTTTCGAGGTACTGGAACTTTTTCTAAGATTTTCAAAGAAACGGTTAACAGGTAATAGCTAAAGCAATATACTCAATAATAAGATAACTGAAACGTCATTTAGAAATTAAAATTAGTTTCTATACTTACAGAACTCAAAACTTAAGAATGCTATCGCACTCTCTATCGAAAAACATCTTATTTAAAGGTGTCAAGACTCCTATCACCACATCAAGATTACTTTCGTCAACAAACTACAGAGACCAACAATTGGATTCAAAGAGATCTGAACCATTTTACAGCATCAAGACTCAAGTCGATGAATATGTCTATTACAAGACGCTGGGTAAGAAATGGAGACCTTTAGTTTACAGAGAAAAGAATTCTATCAAGTTGCCCGGTATGAATGCCATTGATTTCAATGGTAAACCAATGATTCCAAGAAAGTATCCTGGTGTTCCGTCCAAGCACAAATTTGTGAAATTCATTGAAAAGTTACTTGTGATTGAAGAATTTGAAGCTTTAACTGTGACATTCCGTGAACTTGACTCCCATTTACCAGACTTTTTAGAGCCAACGATGATAAATGCTTACTTGTTCAAATCTCTAGAATTTGGAAAGTTCCCTGAAGCTTTGACATTTGTGCAAAACTTGAAATCCTACAAGACACTCGGTAAATATGATGTCAGAAACTGTGAATACATCTTGAATCTAAGAGCTTTTGAAACTAGACAGAAGGGTTTTTATACCGTTGACTATGTCCAAAAGAAAATTGATATCGTTTTAAGACCTGCCACTTTGGCAGGTAAGACTATTGCTACGCCATTGAGTAACTACGCTAGATTAAACTGCTGGTTGAACTTACAATTGAACCAATTATCAAAAGACAGTGTCACTTCTGAAAAATTGACGAAGGCTGTTGCTCAAGTATTGAATGAAGACTTGGGGAACGGTGTTGAGTTCGATGCTGAAAAGGACTTGGAAAATCCTGTTAAAGCTGCTGGCGTTGCGCAGCATGCATTCACTATCTTAAAGACATTTGTGAATGTTGTTAGTGAGTTACCAACCGGTGAACAAGAGAAGTTTAAGGCATTAGTTGACCAGCAAATTCCATTCTTGAACCACGTTGAATTATTAATGCAAAAGGCCGAAATTACGGACACTGTGTTTGATAAACTATGTGCTCTTCCTAAGATTTCTGGTGAAGAAGATGCTGAATCTGTTGCTGCTAAAGAAAACTAATTCATTTATCTTAAGAAGAAAAAAAGCAAAACATATTTAGGATTCCTATTTGCTTCTATTTAAAAAAGATGAAATGAATGAAGGAAAATTGTAGATGGCACTGGATTTGAAGTCTAAGTTTCTATTTATATTTTGACATGTATATATATAACTAATTTGAGTAATAGATCAATTATGCTCTAACTAAACTATCATTTGGACAAACTGTCAGTGTATGAGATGATATGAATCAGCCATATTGTGGCTTGTGCGAATTCCATTTTATTTTGATTTAAATTTACACCGGAACTGAACTTGGGTGTTATAGAGCTTAGGAACGGTGCATTCTACTGCGCACATACATACTCAAATACATCTTTTACAAGGATAATCGGCTTTGTTGCTTGTGGTACAAGTACACCATGGCATATACCAGCGGTCTTTTATTATCAATAACAGTAGCAATAATAACAACTAACCTTCTATAGTCACTTAATCGTATATACAAAATGGTGGGCCTACATAGAAGAAAGAAGGACGAACCTGAAAATATGGCATCGGATCCTGTTGTTGATGCTATGGATGACGATGATGACTTATCCGATTCCCAATCTGAACTGACAGAAAAGAAAAAGTCGAGAAGACCAAAGGAAAATGCTTTCACACAACAGAAGTTAAAGGCTTATCATCCGATCCTAACACCAAAGACTGTTATTCCATTATTGTTGATAATTGCCATCATTTTTATTCCATTAGGTGCAGCGATGCTATACGGCTCTGGCAAGGTTGAAGAGTTCGTTATTGAATATACAAATTGTGATCAATTGGCTAATGATCAGTATTACACTGAGATTCCAGAAGAATATTATGATTTCCAGTTCAAAGACGATATAACTATCAAACCTCAATGGAAGTTAGCAAATAACGATTCATCAATTTGGGATGGTTACGATGAAGAAAGAACTATTTGTCAAGTGCAATTCCAAATTCCAAACGATATTGGTCCACATGTTTACTTATTCTACAGAATTAAAAATTTCTACGCCAATCACAGAAGATATGTCAAGTCATTCAGTGAAGATCAGTTAAATGGGGATGCTGCTTCCGAACACACAATTAAAGAAACAGTTGGTCAAAATTGTGAACCATTATCTGTTAATGATGACGGTAAGAAGTACTACCCTTGTGGTTTAATTGCAAACTCATTATTCAATGACACTTACTCTACCTTGATTGCGGTCAACGATACTGATACTAGTTACCAAATGTTCACGGAAGGTATTGCATGGTCAACTAACAAGAACAGATTTAAGAAAACTAAATACAAAATTAATGATATTGTCCCACCTCCTAATTGGGTCAAGATGTACCCAAATGGTTACACTGAAGATAACCTTCCTGATATTTCCACATGGTACGAATTCCAAAATTGGATGCAAACTTCTGCTTTGTCATTATTCTCAAAGATGATCTCTAGAAATGACAATGACCAATTGGTTTCAGGTACGTATGAAATTGATACTGGTTTACATTTCCCAGTGAGGGAATTCAAAGGTCACAAGTACCTATACTTATCAACCAGATCCGTTATTGGAGGTAAGAATCCATTCCTAGGGATCAGTTGGATCGTTGGAGGTGGTATTTGTTTGATTTTATCATTAGTTTTCTTGGTGGTGAATTTGTTACACCCTAGAAAGGTTGGTGATTTGACTTTGTTATCCTGGAACAAAGCAGCTGCTAACTGATAGATATATATTTTTATATCGGGGACGAAATCCATTTGTGGTTTGCGTACTTTGTAACAAACCGGAATTTTACGTCCATACTAGTTGTGTTATCGTTCTAAGTATACCCGTTTTTACATGTTTCCTCTCTCTCTAGTGTTTGTTTTCGATTTGTCTCGTTTTGTAGTTTTAAATAGTTTTATATAAAGATAGCCGTCCTTAAGCTCTTACTTCACCTCTGACTTGTTCTGAGCGCACAGCCATGCCTTTCTACTATGGCTGTGCACTTTGTGGCTGTGTTTGTTTACCTTTCGAACAAAGGGCCAATTTGACAAATGGTTTGTCTTCAAAGAACAAAGGCTCCGTTTAAGACGCCAGTCGTCTTGTTCATCTCCACAGTGATGTACTAAAGGTCGTTTATTCCTGTCTTTTGTTTATCTGCATGCGCAGTCCTCATTCACTGTCTATCGTCTGCTAATATAATGGACAACAACAGCACATCATCATCGCAACGGCCCCTCTTCAACAAGACAAAGGCCAAGACGACAGTGCCCAAGTCTTTATTGGACTTGTTTGCTGAAACGCCCGAAGACAACGACTACACTCACGACTTCTCCCATCAGACTGTACCTCCTCGTCCTTCTATTCAATCTCCACATTCAGCAACTAGTCATCTTCAAAGGAACAAGACTTCCAGGACTTCACAATCAACGAAAAATCACCATGATAACGAATCCCATAACTACAGTGCCACAGCTCCAAATCATGCCCACCAAAGTTTAAATTCAAATCGTCCAAGGCAACAACACCAAAGCAAGTCAACGTCCTTTCCTCCAACCCACAAGACAAATGGACGAAACACTGGACGTGTTACACCTCCGAGCGCTTCGATCAGAACACCATCACCACGATATCACACTACTGCAACTTCCCCTATATCAAACAATATGGACTCACAATTGGTAAACAGAAACAAAAACAGAATAAATACTGATAGTGACACTAGCCATTCTATCAAAGCTAATCAAAATTTTGAAACAAGAATATATTACAATAATCAGCAATCTCAACTTGATCAACCGAAATCAAAGTTTAATACAAAACCAACAAAGAGTCAACGTAGGTCATCAATGACAGGAATATCTTCTTCAGAATTTGAGAAGTTTATCGTTGAAACTGAAGTCGGTAGGGGAGCGTTTGGAGATGTTTATAGAGTGAAACACATTGAAACTGGACTAGTTTATGCTATGAAATCAATTGAAATACCATTTCAGTCGGATACAAACTCGGAATATTCTGGTGAAAGTAACAAGAAGCAATCCCCGGAAGATATGGCAAACTCAAGCTGGATGAAAGAAGTTATATTAATGAAGCAATTTAGTCATCCCAATGTGGTCAAACTATTCTACTATCATATTGGCGAAACAACTATCAATTTACTAATGGAGTTGTGTGAAGGTGGATCTCTTCGAGATTTGTACAAGTCCAAAGGATCTATAAAAGAATCAGAAGCTAAAGGTTATATGGCTCAGATATTACACGGATTGGTTTATCTTCACGAGAGCAATTTCATCCATAGTGATATCAAAGCTTCTAATATTCTAATCACAAAAGGTATTATCAAGTTGGCGGATTTTGGTGTTAGTGAACACAAAGTTGATGCTGATGATTCGGAAGATACGAAACAAGCCAATGGGTCTCCTTATTGGATGGCACCAGAAGTAGTTCAGCTAAAAGGTGTGACGCCCGCTTGCGATATATGGGCACTAGGTGCAACCCTTATAGAGATTTTAACCACAAAACCCCCATTCTACGATCATGAGCCGTTTTCTGCTTTACATGCTATAGGTTCTGGAACTATCCCTGATTTTCCTAAAGATATATCTCACAATTGTTCTCTATTTTTAGCTAGTTGCTTGCATGTTTCTCCAAATGATAGAAAGACAGCTAAACAGCTTCTCAATGAGCCATGGATTACTGGTGTCAGCAATGTTGACCTTGAAGACACTGGAAGAATTTTGAAAGAAACAACTAAAAATAATCAATCATTTTTTTGCTCTAGTACGGCTAGAGTTGCTATAGAACAGTACAGTGAGTTACCTGAAAATGTTTATGATGATGATTTTGAAAATCAACCGAATGTTGGTGTCATGCAAACAATTCGTACTATCAGTAAGCAGCAAAGGCTGAATTATTACAGAGAGAACAATAATCTAACAAGTGACGAAGATAATGATGATTTTTTTGAATCGGATAATCTTCAAAATTTGAAATTGTGTGGATCATTTTCAGTTGATGGAAGAAAAGAGTTTGTTTCTCATATAGCAAAAAATTTTGAAGATGCTAGTTTTGAAGATTTAAAAACATTGGACTCATATATTTCATGCTCTGACGATATAAAAGACGGCGAAGAACAAGAAGAAGAAGATGAAAGCGTTACCAGTAGTTTATCAAAATTCAGGATATATACTACCGAATTACTAGCTGAGAATGATTTTATACCTACATTAGCTGCTCGCTTAGAAACTGAGTCATCTGATAATTGCAAATTGGAACTGGTCAAAGTTGCTTTGAATGTGTTCGAGTATGATGCACCAAACTTGATACAGTTCTGTCAAATTGGTAGTATTTCCAATATACTGAACATTTCCCGCCAATATAATACAAAGCTAACGTTAAGGTTTACTACGTTACTGGTCACCAACCAAGGGTTGACTCCGTTGTTTTTGAGAAGCGGTGGATATAAGATACTTGCCGATTTGGTACTGGAAAGTGATAAATCTCAACAAACAAAGGTCACCAGCCTTTTAATAAGCTCATTCACAGATGAAGAGACTTCAAATATCGTATTGTCTTCTGTTTTGGTCAAGTACTCTATACCTAGGTTTTTGGTCATTCTACTGGTTAACGTTTTTATGGGTACGATGCCCAATTCTAAAAGTACCTTGGTGAAAAACATAATCAAACTTATTTCACTTATTTTTACACATTCATCCGAAAAAAAGAAGTTATCAATTTTAAATTCCGAATTTATCTATTATGTTTTCAAAGTTTTCCCTGATTTGCTGCTTTCGTGTAAACTAGAAATTTTGAAGATGATAAGCCTTGATAACAAATTTATGGTTGCTACTATTCAGTCGTGGGACTCGAAAACTAGTGGTAATGTTTTTGAAAAGATGTTAACAGTCTTGACTTCAGGAAATTATACCAGGGAAATGGATAAACTTGCAAGATACTCTATTCCAATAATGTACCATATGTGCTCTCAAGATGAAAATAAACAATTTGAGGTTTTGTCTACCAAATGTGTTGCCCTATTCAATCGTTTGGACAATAGTCTATATGATTCTGGTGTCAAGAAAACATTTGGAGTTCGTGATCAAATGATTACAATGTTTATTGAAGCTGCCGGAAATCCTACACTTAAGGATACCACTAAAGAATTTGGTGGTTTTGGGATTTTGTTATCATTTTTGGTTGATCCAAAGTACAGACTTGTTGCATTACAAAAAATAAATCTATTGTTAAAAGAAGATGCCAATATTTTGGACTCACATCTCAAGCTAAACAGCAAAGACTATTCCTTATTCACAAAGAGTTTCCGCATTGATAGGGATTTAGATGAGTTTTTAGACGAAATGGAAAATCTTGTTTATTTTTACCAATGTAAGCAAGGCGATTCTACATCCAACAATATATTAAGACACATTACGTCCTCAGGAGAAATATTCGAAAGCTTGTTTGCCCGCTTGGAAAAATCAGATCGTGATCGCCTTTCAATATTGGATTTTTTCAAGACCTTGTATAAAACCACTCCATTGAGTGTGTTACAGTTAGACTCAAGGTGTAATTTTGAAAGAATCAGGCTACAAATGAAAACCAATGAGATCGAAGGAAGTAAAGATGAAATTCGCATCATTGATGAGATATTGGATTCGTAATCTAGCTTACATCTAACTGTATTTCAAACTAATAACTTTTATATACTCCATTTTATACTTTAATTATCATATACCTGAACTACTATACTTCGACGCCAACCACCACTGCTCTTAGAACTTCCGCATTGTTATCACAGTATAATCCTGGTCTCATATCTTTACCACCATCGAGGATAACTGATTAGGTTTTGGAATAAATAATAGACACCATCAAATCTCGACCCTTGATGAAAATGGCCAACCAGAATCATATTTTCTTGGAGAAGGAAGTTGCTCGTCTAAGCGATTTAGGCTTTATCACCAGCATTCCACCTACCAATCATTATTCCATAGCCTTCGCTTCTAATGAATCAAGTCGGCAACCACGTATGTTGATTGACTGTGCCTTAAGCGCTATTACCCAAGCTCTTCTATCTCAGATAACCATTTTCAATGAATTAATGATTGAGGTCCATGGTTTTGTATTAAGCACATTAGGCTTATCCTAAGCTTATCATCATCTTCGTCTGCATCCAGCTACCGCTTCCCATACAGTTTTCCGAAGTTCTCAAGGGTTTTTTCATAGGAATGTTTTGCCATTCGGATTCGTCAATTCCCCTGAAATCTTTTGCCGTTTTGTGAGAGAGTTTATGAGACCTCATCCTGCTTATGCCAGAGCCTACCTCGGCGATATTTTGATTTTTAGCGATTCACATGAGGAACATGAGGAACATTTGCAAGCAATCTTAACCACTCTACAAGAGCATTAACTCCATCTTAGTGTCGAGAAATCTTCATTTTTTCAAACCGAAGTTGAATGGGTGGGCATCGGTTAGCAACTTCAGCTCAAGTTGTACAACTCCATCGGAAAAGTCACACAGTGTCAGTAATCCGCAAATTTCCTTGTCCTCAGGGCACATCTAAGACCGAACTTGGTTCCTTCCTTGGCCACGTAGCTTATATCAGCGAGAGGAAAACCTTTCGATGCAGACGGTATACCAGGTGACAAACTTCACCTTCCGGTCCCTGCTGTTGTCCACCATTTGCGATCTAAAGCGTTACAGAAACGGTACACATCGCTCCAGCTTTTCAAATTGGACTATTTACGTTTCGTGGCTTCTTCAGACCCGCAAGCCTTAGCTAGGCAATCCTTCAACATCCATCCGGGTACGATCTCCATGAACTACTATACTTTCGGTATAATTGGTTGTAAGCTGCAAGTAGTTCCGCCATTTCAATGGTATACAGCTAAGAGGCTTAGCCTAAACGTTCGTTCCTAGAGATAATATAAATTACTTCAAACTAAAAGATAAAAAGACTATAAAAAGGCGGTATAAATGGAATCCATATTTCCTTCTAAATAGGCGAAAACCCCCCTTTAGCGAAAGGTCGATAGGGAATAAAAATTTGTTACCTGTCAAACCTTTACACCGACTATTCAGTCCCTCTTATTGCATAATCACTCTTAGCAGTAATATAAGTCAACTCTATTACAAGAATAATAATAATGTTAACAATAAAAATCTGTTGAAGACGATCGATGTGATGGATCCTGTTGCGGTCGCCGGGACTGTTCCGCCGCCGTCGAATTACCGCTTTTAGCCGCATTTTCCAAATCTGAAAAATTTTTATTCTGTCTCGATCCTGTGCCGGTGAATGATGACTAAATTGTAAGATCTGAAATATCATTGGGAGAGAAGTCTGGAGAGACAGTTGAATCAGAGTCATATATCAAATCTTATTTTACTTGTTTGATTTGGTACCTATACTGTCAAGTTAAAGGGTCTTTCATACAATTGAAAACCAAGTTACTTTTAAAAATAGCATGCTAAGCGCCAAAAGAAACATTAGATCCTCTCAACGTGTGATCAGAAGTACTGTCCGTACTTTGGCTACAACTGTTGACAGCCTAAAGTTACCAGAAGGTTTCGAATCCAGAACTCCTCCATATGCTAAGTTAATTAAAAATTTGTCCAGCGTTAAGAGAATTTTGAACAATCAACCGTTAACATTGGCTGAAAAAATTTTATACTCTCATTTGGTTAACCCTGAAGAGTTGAGTGGGAATAAGTCTTCCCACGAAATCAGGGGTCTAAAATACTTGAAGTTGAACCCTGACAGAGTTGCTATGCAAGATGCTTCTGCCCAAATGGCCCTATTACAGTTCATGACGTGTGGTATGGCTTCTACTGTTGTTCCAGGCTCTATCCACTGTGATCATTTGATCGTTGGTAAGGATGGTGCTGATATGGATCTAACCTCCTCCATCGCTACAAACAAGGAAGTCTTTGACTTCTTACAAAGTTGTGGTGAAAAGTACGGTATCCAATTCTGGGGTCCAGGTTCTGGTATTATTCATCAAATCGTTTTAGAAAACTTCTCTGTCCCAGGTTTGATGATGTTAGGTACTGATTCACACACTCCAAATGCTGGTGGTTTAGGTGCCATTGCTATTGGTGTTGGTGGTGCCGATGCTGTTGATGCTTTAACTGGTACTCCTTGGGAATTAAAGGCGCCAAAGGTGTTGGGTGTCAAATTGATTGGTCAATTAAGTGGCTGGTCTTCACCAAAGGATGTTATTACCCACTTGGCTGGTTTGCTAACAGTTAGAGGTGGTACTGGTTTCATTGTTGAATATTTCGGCGAAGGCGTTGAAACTTTGAGTTGTACCGGTATGGCCACCATCTGTAATATGGGTGCTGAAATTGGTGCCACTACATCTACTTTCCCAATGCAGGAAGCTCATTACAGATACTTGCACTCTACTAACAGAGGTCCAATTGCCGAATTGGCCAAGCAAGTTAACAAGGACTATGGTTTCATGACAGCTGATGAAGGTGCTCAATATGATCAAATCATTGAAATTGATTTAAACACTTTAGAACCAAGTGTCAACGGTCCATTCACACCAGATTTATCAACTCCAATCTCTAAATTAAAGGACACTACTAAAGAAAATGAATGGCCTGAAAACATCACTGCCGGTTTAATTGGTTCTTGTACTAACTCTTCTTACCAAGATATGTCAAGAGCTGTCTCAATTATTCAGCAAGCTGCCAAGGTTGGCTTAAAACCAAAGATTCCTTTCTTTGTTACTCCAGGTTCTGAACAAATTAGAGCAACCATTGAAAGAGATGGTTTGATTGAAACTTTCGAAGATAACGGTGCGATTGTTTTAGCCAACGCTTGTGGGCCATGTATCGGTCAATGGGATAGAGGTGAATCTGCTCCAAAAGATACTAATGTCATTTTCACCTCCTTCAACAGAAATTTCAGAGCTAGAAATGATGGTAACAGAAACACTATGAACTTCTTGACATCTCCAGATATTGTTACCGCTATGATTTACTCTGGTGATATGAGTTTCAACCCAATGAAGGACTCCCTCAAACTTGAAAACGGTAAAGAATTCAGATTTGAACCACCGCATGGTGATGAACTACCATCTTCTGGCTTCATCAAGGGTAGAGATCAATTTTATCCTGATCTAGAACCAAAACCAAAGCCAGAGGTTCAGGTTAACGTTTCCCCAGAATCTGATAGATTACAGTTACTTGATCCATTTACTGCTTGGGACGGTGAAGAATTGTCAACCTCTATTTTATTAAAGGTTGAAGGTAAATGTACCACCGATCACATTTCAGCCGCTGGTGCTTGGTTGAAATATAAGGGTCATTTAGAAAACATTTCATACAATACTTTAATTGGTGCTCAGAACAAGGAAACTGGTGAAGTTAACGTTGCGTATGACTTGGATGGGACCCCAATGGGTATTCCAGAATTAATGATGAAGTGGAAGGAAGAGAGTAGGCCATGGTGTGTCGTTGCTGAACATAACTACGGTGAAGGTTCCGCAAGAGAACACGCCGCTTTGTCACCAAGATTCTTAGGTGGTGAAATCATACTAGTTAAATCATTTGCAAGAATTCACGAAACTAATTTAAAGAAGCAAGGTATGCTACCATTGACTTTTGCTGACGAAACTGATTACGATAGATTAAGCTCTGGTGATGTCTTAACCACAGTTGGTTTACCTGATTTGGTCGCCAAGGGTGGTGACAATGGTGGTTTATTGAAGGTTAAGGTTACCAAGAAGGATGGTTCCAGCTTTGAAATTGATTGTAAGCACACCATGTCTTGGGATCAAGTCGAGTTTTTCAAGGCCGGCTCTGCTATTAACCATATTGGTAACGTTAAAAAAGAAGCTGAGGCTGCCGCTGCTGCAAACTAAGAGCAATAGTATCATCATCAGAGAATGGGTACTCGCTTCAAATTCTCAAATTTAATTCCTACATATGTATAGATAAAAAGACCTCCCCAGGTTATATTTTATTTCAAATTGTGATTTATTTATATTTTAATATACCGTTGTTTATTGTTGTTCGTTAATTTTTTGTGTTTTTAGTCATTAATTTATAATTTAGATTTCCGTTTCGAAAAAAATAAAAGAAGAGTAAATCACGAAGAACAAGAGGTTTCTGAACACATTTCACCTGGCTTCTTAAAAAAGAAGAAAAAGGTCGTACCCGGATTCGAACCGGGGTTGTCCGGATCAAAACCGAAAGTGATAACCACTACACTATACAACCCAAATATGTGGGGTTTAATGAATTGGGCACTATTCCATTTTGTGTAGGGTTTAATGAATTGAGCACTATTCCATTTTGTCGTTATTTTCCTTATTTTTATTGTTCTCTTTATTGTTGTTCTTTTCTCTTTTCAAAAGATTTTACTCTCTATCGAAGGGAAAAGTTTTAACAATATATAATAAAATATGACTGAAGACAAACTAAACTTCAATCACTAATAACTAACTATAAAACAATGAAAAACAAATAGAAACAATAGAAAGATCCTGCAAAAGAATTTTCGAGAAATCAAAAGAGGGATTAAAATCAAGTTACTATTTTTAGCATCTCGGAGTCCAATACCTTACATGGGGTGAAGGGGATCGACAGTCATTTAAAACTGATTTCATAAAAAGGTGATTTCATAGAAAGTTGATATAATTTTTGATGTTCCCTCCATCTGATCGATAGAAAAGGAATCGAAATAGAAATATGGAAATACACAAAATATATATAATGAAATCAAAAGAGAAATAATTCGAAGGATCAGCTGTCAAAAGGATGAGTAACTCTGAGTAATAAAAGAGTAATAAATGAGTAATAAAAGAGTAATGATAAAAGATAAAACGACAGATAGGAGATAAGTAGTAAAATCCGAAAGTAATTAGTTAATAGAGTAAGTATGAGAATGCAGGATAGATACCATACACTGTATAAGAAGGTTCAGTGGTTATTTAAAACTGTTCAAAAGATTTTAAGATCAAAATTTTGTATCTCCTTTGATAATCCTTCTATCCAATCGATAGGAAGGAAACTAAACAAGAATAGCAAAATACACAGATATTTATAATAAAGAACATAAGCATTGACGAAGTCGTCAGCAAACTAAGGGAATTCCAATAGCAAACTAACGCAGAACCGCAAAATAATATCAAAGATAAAAGACTAGGAAAGTCCATTCAATAAGGAAAGGATTCCTGACACTGGAACTTGTTTTGAATTTATCCTTTATATCCTCTGGATGGAACCACCCCATAAAGGCCACATGCCTGTTAATATCTACTTTGATTACCTTTCCAGTAGTTTATTGAGATCATTCAGCTATCTTCTTGTAATTCAGGAGTTGAAAATTTGGTTCTCATTTTTAAATAGTTTAGAATACTCCAAAATAACGGTAAAAACTTGATTTGAAAATTTGTTCCTATTTTGTGATATGTTTCTGTTCTCCAAAATTTGCGTTTGGATTCTATAAAAGTCAATACATAGTTCCCTTTTCCCAATTGTGAGGGCATAAATTATATGATATACATTATTAAGCGCCAGTAAACGGATCGGAGTTTTTTTGTCGAGTTGGCAATTAGTATGGTGACTTTATGGTAATTAGGTTATTAACCATCATGCATGTATGTTTTTGTAGCGTTACTCGCCTGTCTTTTATTTACACTTCTAACTTGTTTTTGTTTGATATTTGTCATATAGATCAAACTCTTATGCTCTTGTTTAGACAATTTTATATTGCTTATAGCTCATTTTATTTTATTTGAAAATACCACTTTCTCTCTTAGTTTTTTAGTTATTTTAAAATTTCAGTCAAAGCTAGCAAATTTGTCGGATTTTCAACAACTTCAACATCTTTGCTTAAATACAACTTTAACAGAAGTTCATGCCATTGTCGTAAAAATTATCATATATTTACCATAAAATAAATACGATAGCCAGATTCTCATGTAGTCAGGAACTGAGCAGCTCCTTAGACGATATTAAGATTCTATTCTGAAGGATTGACAAGTGGGAGCTGAAAATGGGGGGAGGGAGGTTGAGTACTTTGATGTAGCTGGGCTTATAGACGTAGCTAAGAGTAACAAAAGTATTATTGATTGGGAAGATGGCTCAAGATGTTATTATTAAGTAAAGCAAAGATGTGGTGCATATGATTTGATTAATATACATAATATACATAAATAAAGTGAGAATAAATAGTGACTCAAGGAAAAGCGTAGTTCAACAAGGACAACAGAATAAACTATAAAACAAGCAACACAACAATAAGAACTAAGGTGTTACTTCATTGTTGTAACTTTCAGCCTCAACTTCATATTTTCTCAAATCTCTGTTGTGGTCCTGTTGCTCTAAATTTTTGCCTTCAATTTGTTTTCTTTGAACCCCTTTAGCCTTTTCAACAATCTCACCAACAAGCACTCTCCCCTCACCGGTGATAATCTTAACAAGATCGTTACTTCTTGCTTGTCCGATTGAATTATTGAACAATATTTTAATACCAGCGGTGTTTAAATTGGTTCTACGGAAAAAATTCATATCTGCTCAATTCCTCATTATCCATCCCTTCTATCAAAAGCTGTCGTCTTTCGCTGAGGTTCATATCGAGAGAAATTTCTTCAGGGTCAATATCAAACATTTCAAGTATGTCTTCGAAATCCTCACCCTCAAAGTCACTGTCTGGATGAACACCTTAAACTTCTTGTTGTTTGGCTAGGAGTGATCTTTCTGACAAGTCTACTTCTTTGTACTATTCTGTAGATTCTGGTACATAGCTCATAGCTTTTACCATATAAACAGGAGTAATATTCTCATTAACTTCTTGGGGTTGTTGCTACTTTTGTCGCAACGGGCGCTGAAGACGTAAATGTTGATGCTGCCTTTGTTGTGGCTATATTTGAAATTGAAGTTCCCTTTGGTCTCGTAGCTGTTGTAATTGCTCCTGTTGAAACTTTGTTTGGGGGTACATATGGGCACTTGAGGCAGGCATTGGAGTCGTTGAAATGCTGGTGGCGGAAGCCTGACTGTGCTCAGTGATCTTTTTTTATGCTTTATCCCCTTGATTTTGAAGGATATTTGTTGGTTTTATAGTCTTGCAAGGTATCGACATTTGTATTTGGTATATCAGGAGATGAGTAATACTGAAACTGTTGATATTAAACGGGGAGATTCAGAGAGTTATCACCAATAAGCAGGTCTAGAGCATGATGAGAGACCTGTGTTGATCGGAGGATGGCAGTAGCCGCCTGATCGTCCGTAAGGGCCGGTCAGAGTAAGGATCAAAGTCTGTGTGTGAAAAGTCATTGCTGTTACTGTTGTTAGCGGCTGTTGTTTACCAACAAAGTAGGTAAATGAGAAAACAACCATCTTCTTGTTCATTTAACTACACCGATATATATGAACGCAACACCCATTCCTTTTAAAATCCCTCCTCCTTTTCAAGTCAACTGTTGTCTATTTTTGTATTGTCTCTGTTTAAAGACTTCTTACCAAGGTTCGCTTCACATTCGCTCTTGAGATTTATGTGAATGTCGCGATAATGAAGCTAACTTATATGGCCTTTCATGACAAGAATTTCTGTTGTATACGGCAGTTGAGGAGGTTTAATAACTCCCATTTGAACTTCGTTAAATGGATTTTTTGTAAAATCTTTGAAATATTTGAAATGTATACTAGACTGTGAATAATTAACAACTCGAATTGTGGTGTTTTTAGAAGAAGAAAGATTAGCTCTTAAAATATTGTTTCTTATCTTGAAATTTTATAATTTTTTGCAAGAATTTAATTTTGGAACCTCTTAAATCAATCATAAAAATCCAATTACATACTTTTTTAAGTTATCATGAAACTAGGACTCCTAACGACAGCCAACATTTCCAAAGATGCTAAGGAGTGTATGCAAGAATGTGTCTCAGAGTTGCTTCTTTTATTACAAGTGAAGCTAGTGACAAGTGCCCCAGGGAAAGACGTAAAACTATTAATGGTGAAAAGATTTTGAACTGGATGGTTTACTTGGGGCTTAAAGCAGGATCGGGGAGTGATAAGGCACTCTGATTGGCTGGGACTTAATGGACCGTACAGCTTTTGGCTTCACCCGTGTAGAGACATAAAACAAGGAGCTCGGATTGAGCCATTTCAGTATCCTATTCCCCAAGACCCCACAAACACCTCACTCAGATCTATCCATCTTACTCAACATCCACATATATTTGTATACAGGCTGTTATTTCATTTTTTTGCAATTAAAGCATGCCCATAAAGTATATATATTGTAAAGGAAAACATTAACTATCTATGAAGGAAGAGTTATAGAAAGAAAAACTAGCTGAAAAGACTTTTTATAGACCGGTCCAGAAACTGGTCTTGTCAATGGAGAACTTATCACTCAATAATTCACCGTCAGATGAGTTACCAACTAAACCGGTATATTCACCCTTTTCAGTACACCACTTCAATCTATCACCATCATAATATGAACAGGTATATTTGACTGGAACTTCAATAGTAACAACACTACTGGCACCAGCTTTTAAGGCAACCTTTTGGAAACCCTTCAATTCCTTCAATGGCCTTTCAACAACAGTGGTAGTAGTTGGTGGAGCAACGTAGAATTGAACAACTTCAGAACCATTACACTTACCAGTGTTGGTAACTTCAACACTAGCAATGACCTTGTCACCTTCAACTTTAACGGAGAACTTGTCAAATTTGAATGAAGTGTACGACAAACCATGACCAAAAGCGAACAATGGTTCAGTCTTGGTCTTTTCATAGTACTTGTAACCAACAAAGACATCTTCACCATAAACACATGTACCGTTGTTAGACTTGAAGTTCAAGAATGCTGGATTATCTTCATTCTTCTTTGGAAAAGTTAAGGATAACTTACCACTTGGGTTACAATCGTTGTATAAAACATCAGCAACGGCATTACCAGCTTCACAACCGTTGAACCAGGCTTGGACAATACCTGGAACTTTGTCAGACCAGGGCATGGTAACTGGAGTACCAGATTGGTTAACAACAATAACGTCCTTGTTAACAGCCAAAACAGCTTCAACCAACTTATCCTGAGCACCTAGTAAGCCCATGCCAGCTCTGTCGTAACCTTCGGATTCCCAGTCGGTAGATGTACCTGTACAGATAACAACCTTATCAACAGATTTGGCAACCTCAACAGCGTCCATAAGCCTTTGTTCTTCAGATTCAGATAGAGCAATTGAAACATCTAAAGCACCACCACCAACGGGTATGATGGTATTGATTTCAAGGGTAAAAGTTGGACCGGAACCGAATTCAATTCTGAATTTGTACGACTTACCTGCTTCTAAGAATTTGGATTTGGTTTCACCAAGGGAACCAGAACCTATAGCTGGAGGACCTAATTTTTGTTCAGTCTTATCATCAATGAATAATTCATCATCAATGTATAAAAGAGTGGTACCTAAACAAGAAACCTTGAAATTGTAGTTACCGGATTTTTCAGGAGTATATTCACCTTCAATATCCATGTAGAACAAGTTGTTTTCAGCCTTTTCATTAATGTAATCGAATAACCAGAATTTAGTTGAAGCTAAAGTGAAATCTTCAATTAAAGTACGGTTTGGAGTACCAACTGGTTCTTTGTAAACCTTGAAGCTACAACCCTTCTTACCGCCATCATGAGTGGCGAATTTACCCATATCGTATAATAATTTATCAACTGAACATCCTAGGGCAAATTCAGGAGCTTTACCAATCTTAGATGCAACACCATCAAAGATGGAAACGTCATAGTATGGATTTAATGAAGCTGAACCGCCACCATTGATTCCACCAATCTTCGCAGATGGACCAATAACAGCAACCGTTTCTTCCTTCTCTAATGGTAAGATATCACGATCATTCTTTAATAAAACAACAGCTTCTTGAGCGACCTTTCTTAACAATGCTGAGGTTTCTGGAGTATTATTGTCAGCATCCTCTTTACCATTTTCTGGAATACCAGTCTTTAAAGCAGTTTTAACTAATTCTAATACATGTCTAACTCTTTCGTCAATGACATCCATTGAAATTTCTCTTGCTGAAATGGCATGAGCTAAAGAGTCATGCTTTCTCATTGTTGGTTGACCAGGACATTCTAAATCTAAAGTGGCATCAAGGGATTCTTTCAAAGAATAAACACCAAACCAATCAGACATAATTAAACCATCCCAACCATATTCCTTTCTTAGAACGTCATCTAACAAGAATTTGGATTGAGAAACGTGTTCACCGTTAACTTTATTATAGGCACTCATGACACAGTTTGGACTAGAATCTCTGAACGCGATTTGGAAAGGTAATAAGTAAACTTCTCTCAAAGCTCTTTGAGAAACGATGACATCAAGAAAAATTCTGTCATCTTCTAAATCGTTACAAACATAATGCTTGATAGTTGCAGAAATCCCTTGCTCCTGAATACCATTAATAACATTCGCAGAGCAATAACCAGATAATAATGGATCTTCAGAGAAGGATTCGAAACCTCTACCACCTAACGGACCTCTTTGGATGTTACAAGTTGGACCCAAAATAACGTGAACACCTTTATGCTTAGCCTCAGTAGCCATCAGATCACCAGCTTCTTTCAACAAGCCCATGTTCCAAGTGGATGCTAAACCTGTACCAGAAGTCAACAAAGCGGATGGAAAGGCACGGAATAACTTGGTACCTCTGACACCATTAGGACCATCTGATAAACGTAATGAAGGAATTGATAAACGTGGGATATCAGTCGTGTGCCAGGAATTCTTCAAGGATAATAACTTGATCTTTTCTTTGGTTGTTAATTCTGATAAAATTTCTTCAACATTGAATTCTTTAGACATGATGGTATTCACTAATGTAAATGTATTGGCTATAATTGAAACCAGCAATTGATAATTAATGATTTTGATCAAAGCAATAAAGAAAAAGAAGAAGCAAGCGATTCGTACAAAAGATTGTGGTTCCAAATAAGAGGAAGTTGGTCCAAATATAAACACTATTAGTTCCTATGTATGCTGTTGCACTCCAACAGCTTGGGATGTGGTCCGAAGAAGTTGGTAAATACCTCAACTCCATTTCCGTGGAAAACCCTCAAAAGTAAATTTTGAAGAACCGTAGGTAATTGGCCTTTCAAAAGTAAATTTTAAAGAACCGTGGGTAATTGGCCTTTACTCCCCTTTGCATTTTGTCGGGGATATAACCCGCCTAATTGATAGCGATGATGCGGCGCTAGTTTTGAATCTTCGGATATGATTCCTCTAGGACTGACATGGAAGGAATGCATATAACTCGGTGTAAATATCAAGAGATTCTATATATGTGAACAAGGATACTTGAATAAGTGAGCTAATGATTAGAAACCCAAAAAAATGATTCAATCTTTCACTCCTTTAAATACATCAAAAAAGATAAAACATTTTTCCTCTGGAACCTGAATAATTTCTTTGAAATCAATTTACTTCCATATCCGAAAAGTATAATGGCGAAACATCTAATGTAATGAGATTTCCTAACGCGGGGTCCTTCTGATCACCAACTTATTTCAATACAAAGGACGAAAATTTCAAATGTAACCGGTGATCTCCATTTTATTGCAGAGAAATTTAGAATTAACTCCGTGGAAGGTAGCTAATTTTACAATGCAAATACTGGGGGTAATCAATCACCACGCATTATGACCCCACAACCATTCATATATTCAACAAATAGATGCAGAACCTCCAACTTGTGGATAACCGAACAAGTTCAATTACGATCAACTAGAAAGAATTGCAAATTCTGTTAATCTGTTGGTCGCGACAGAAGTCCACAACAGCAAAATGTTAGGTTTCTGTTGATTAAAAGCGACGAATCACCACAATCTAAGTTTATTTCCTGGCTCATGCATCTCCCTGTAAAATTACCCTTATGCAGGTTGCATGTCGGGGTATGTTTTTATCCACAATTTTTCTGTACACATGCCGCCCCGCCCCCAAATGACAAGAAATTGAAATGAGTGGACGAATTTTTATCGCAAAGGCCTACGTGCCTCACCCAATTCATTATTTAAATGGACTGTTTTACTACGTCATATCTGCAAACAAGCCGTTCAATCATTTTTGGACTCATATATCTCCCGATACTCTAAAGATATCAAATAATCAGCCTCTCCTCAGTTACATTGAATTGCATATCGGAGTAAGTTCGGACTTCAGGATCCTTACTGGCATGATCGCATACATAAAACAAAGAAAGAACGGGAAAAGCATCGTGCAAAATTATGAGTGATAAGTCAGACAATAAACCCCAGTATGATGCATTCATGTGGGGTTTTATGTAATCCATGTTTTGTGTTCCCCGTTAAATAATTGTTTTATATATACGATCATGCCAGTAACGGCCGAAAGCTTGGAATTCGGAGTTAAGTTGCCTAATAGGTATTAGTGAATATTTGGACCCTGACATCCAAGTCTTGATGGTGATATCATACTTATGTACACTAGGAAATTGAAAAGTAACATCTCTTATGCGATAAGGAATGAAGGCACCAAATGCATGTTATGATTGCAAATATTTATGTGCTATATATATTATAAAAGTGTACTAATACTTTTGGTTGTATAGAAGTATAGCTGTCTTTAGATTTGAATATACGGCTTAAAGGTAGCACCTTTAAGCGAGAAGAATATCTCCCCAGAAGACTGTCTCTTCTCTAGAAGGTAAAAAGTTAACTAACTAGCGTACGTAAAGGGTAAGAAATACATAATTAAATAGGCAAAAACCCTTCTGGTTATTGGAAAAGATGTCGAGAAAACTCTTCTCGACACTGAATATTATGAAGCAGGGTAAATTACGGAAGGAAAACGGCTTAGTAATCAGTGTAATAGTGATGATCTCTATTACAAAAAGCTTTATTTATACAAACTAGAATCATATCGACACAATGATTATCCAACATAATATTTGAAATGTTGGGTGACTTAGAATACCCCTCCCGATGTGCTATCTATTAGTAAACAAACAGCTAATAACTGTGACTAGAAATCATAGAGAAAATTAATCATAAAGGAAACTTGCTTAAGCAGCTATTTTAAATAGATCTCCTTTCTGGATTCTAAAATGCTAAAAGTGAGTAATGCTAAACTTTAATATGAATTGTGTTAAATTGTATTGTATTGTACGTATATGCATATTCTGAATTGTATGTGATGTATGCCAGAATTTGGTTATCCTGAATTATACCCGATAGATGGAACGATGAATATATTTGCTTCAGGGGTAAGAGTTAGCATATATTTTTACTAGTTTCTAGTCTATAGATACGAACAAACTACCTCGAATGGTTCATAATATATCGCCCATTAAGGGCAATTATTTTGATATTTAACTGGGTGCCAACCGGTATGCCAATAAATGCTTTTTGGGAAGCCACATATGAAATTTACTTATCATTAGAATTTGCTGCAGAGCTTTATCAAACTTGCATAATAGACAGGGACCGGCGACCCACAATCCTTAAGAACAAAAAGAGATCTTGAAATCAGAAACCTTATGACAACAAACCTATTATTTCTTATTTTTATTAAGGGGCTGTGTTCACACCCATATAAAGAAATGATCCTATTTTATCTGTAATCAATGCAGAATGATTCTTACCACTGACGATCAGCTTCAAAAAAACACTCTCAAATAGCAGATATAGGAATATCATTCTGTGCTATAGGATAAATATCTCCTCTTTACAGTAGGGGATCGGGAGGAGAAAGAGGGGGGGATTAGCAGATACAGGGAGAATAAAATAAAGCTGAGAACAATGAACACCCCACAAAATATACTTGCCGCATGCTCTGTAGTCTTGGTGTAAGGCAACAACAATTCCACCTAAATGAAATGAACTCAAGTTTTCCCTGTTACGTCATCAATTGGGAAGGAGTTTGTTACGTGCGGCTGGCACTGGGCCACAATGCATCATGGTTTGTAAGTACCAACAGGCTTATTATTTGTTGTCGAGACGAAACGGGTCCAAATCATTGGTCAGTACCACCATTTGAGCGACCCCTAGCCAATAAAGTTGTTGTAGTGACATGGGAATTCAATCTCGGAGTATATCTAGAAAATAAATCTTGGCAGTACATAGAAAGTCTTTCTACTTCAACTATAAACATACTGAAGACATTTCAGCCATTTATAAGTAGGTGTCCGGCTAATGGGATGGAAAAGAATCAAAGATTGGTGGTAATATACCGTGGGTAATGTACCGTGAGTAATATACCGTGGGCAATATATCGCGGGTAATGTACCGTGGTTAATATACCGTGGTTAATATACCGTGGGTAATATACCGTGGGTTATGTATGTGCTGTGTTTGCTCTTCCCCCTGCATATCTACTGGGGTATAACAGCCTCAACAATACCAAGGTTTCTGGGAAATGCTATCCTTGGTTATTATAACTGAAACTTGGGTAAATGATAGATCTGTTAGAACACGAGACATGTACATGGGGCAAAAGAGTGATCTTGGACTTTATTTTACTTTAGTCGAGCTCATAGAAAGCTTTACAAACTTGTTTACACCGTACTGGCGATGTTGCCAGCTCTTTGAGCTTTGCCAGTATAAAAAGAGTTTAATTTCCTCGACTTGTGGTGTTCAAAAATTGCGATCTGTTATTCTTGCTCCAAGAATAAAGCACTATTATCAAATATACAAAAACACTTAAAACACACTTACATATATATATTAATATGAAAATCTTTGGAAAAGAGTTGAAGTTCACGCCTGTTGCTGACATTGTTGGTCCTGCTCTTGCTGAGGTTTTACCAGTTGGACAAAAACCATGGTACAGGCAAAAATCATTATTAACTTTGAACATCTTGTTGTTTTGTCCACTTTTATCCTCTGCCACTGGTGGTTATGATGCTTCTTTGATGAACGGTCTTCAATCATTAGAAGAATGGAGAACAAAATTTGGTCATCCAACTGGTACTTGGCTAGGTTTTATCAATGCTGCTCAAAGTATTGGCTGTTTTGTCACCGCCTTTATATCTTCTTGGTTGGTCGATAAATTTGGTAGGAGATCTTGTTTGGGTTTAGGTACTGTTCTTATCGTCATTGCTACAATTATTCAAGCAGCTTCCAGAAATATTGGTCAATTGATTGCTTCGAGATTCATTGTTGGTATAGGGGGTTTTATTGCAGCCCAAGCTTCTCCTATGCTTATTGCAGAATTGGCTCACCCGTTACACAGAGGTAAGATAACTGCTTTGTACAGCACTTTCTTCTATTTAGGTTCTATCTTAGCCTCATGGACCGCTTATGGTTGCTCTGGTCGTGGTGACAACTGGGCATGGAGAGTTCCAACCATTTTACAAGCCGGTTACCCATTTATTCAGCTGCTAATGTTATATTTTGTTCCAGAATCACCAAGATGGTTAGTTTCCAAAAACAGAGTTTCTGAAGCAAGAGACATTCTTGTCAAATACCATGGTGCTGGTGATGAATCATCCCGATTAGTTGAAGTTGAGATGTCCGAGATTATTGAAGCCCTAGATGTTGAAGCTGAAAGTGCTAAAAATCAATGGACTGATTTATGGAAGACCCCAGGTAACAGAAAAAGATTATATATTTCTGTCACTTTAGGTATCTCTGCACAATGGTGTGGTAATGCTGTTATTTCTTATTACTTCACTCTAGTCTTGGATACTATCGGTTACACTTCTTCATCTACTCAAACCTTGATTAATGGCTTACTTCAAGTTTTCAATTTTGCCGCTGCTGTTGGTGCTGCGTCAGCGGTTGATTTGTTTGGTAGAAGACCATTATTGTTATGGTCAACTAGTGGTATGCTTGTTTCCTATGTTATTTGGACTATCTTATCAGCACAATTTGCTAAGAACGCTAGTCATAGTTTAGGTCAAGGTGTCCTTGCATTCATTTTCATTTTCTTTTTCCATCATGATGTTGGCTTCACCCCATTAGTTACTTCTTACCCAACTGAAATCTGGCAATACCATTTGAGAAGTAAAGGTATCAGTGTCGTTATGGGCACAACATTCGGTGCTTTAATTATTGGTTCATTCTGTAACCCTATTGCTATGGAGAACATTGGATGGAAATTTTACATCTTCTACTGTTGTATATTGGTTGTCATTTTCGCTAACACATACTTTTTCTTCCCCGAAACCAAAGGTTACTCATTGGAAGAAATTGCTCAAATCTTTGATGGTGAAGAAGCTACTTTGACCATTGAAAAGGACATGGAGAAACAATCAGTTGAACATGTCGAGTACTCTTACAGGAGTTATCTTTGCAATTTTTAACTATTGATCTTTTATGTTGTCTGATATTTCATTTTCATCCCTATTTTGATGATTATGTTTAACTAGCTAGTTTGGCTTATTTTTATGTCCAGGTATCAACACGATGTGTAGAGCTCAAACTTGCTTCTAATAAAGGTTGATATTAAAATATAGTGAGAATATTTTTGACCAGGTCATTCCTAACATCATACTTGAACGTAAAATAGTTAACCTTTGTTTTCAGCTTCTGTTCCAAAACTACTACAGTGCTACAAATAGTAAAACCTATGCTCAACAACATAATATCCCGCTATTAATATTGACAGAAAAAAGTATATAAAAAAGTAGTCATCTAAAAAGAAGTTAGAAACAAGAAATAAATAAATGCGTTGAATAGTTCTCCCTTTGATTATTGTTCTCCTAAAACAAAAAAAGAACATGTGATATATCGTTTGAAATGGTGCTGATAGGTTTGGCTATGACAGGATTCACCGTTCACTTTATTCGTACTTGTTTCTCTTCTCAAAAAGTACATTAGACTCACAAATATCACATACTCTATCTAAGTATCCATCCATTATCGGCACCGTAAAAGTGTACTAATACTTTTGGATGTGTATAAGTATATCTCCCTATGTCCCCCGAAGACTGCCCTCTTCTAGAAGATAAAAGGCAACTAACTAACGTACGTAAAGGGTAAGAAATACATAATTGAATAAACAAAAACCCTTCCGGTTATTGGAAACGACGTTGAGAAAGCTCTTCTCGACAATGAATATAGGGTAGGGTAAATTACTAAAGGGAACACGGCTTAGTAATCAGAGTAATCACGATCTCTATTACAGGTAATAAATGAGTAATAAAAGAGTAATGATAAAAGATAAAGCGACAGATAGGAGATAAGTAGTAAAGTCCGAAGGTAATTTCTTAAATAGAGAAAGGATGAGAATGTAGGATAGATACCTTACATGGGGTGTGAGGGTTCGATAATTATTTAAAACTGATTGAATAAAAAGTTGATCTTCTTTTTTGATCTTCCTTCTATCTAATCGATAGGAAAGGAATCTAAATAGAAATATGTAAATTCACAAAATATATATAAAAAAATCAAATGAGAAACAACTCAAAAGTGGAGTAATTCAAAAGAGGAGTAATTCAAAAGTGGTAGAGTGATCAAAAGAGGAGTAAACAAAAGAGGGGTAAAAGGCTGTGAAAATAGGGTAAGTCAGTAATAAGAAATAGGGAATAGGAAATAGGCCAGATACCTTACAAAAACTTGCCCTTTTAGCTTGAGTTTGAACGGCGAAACTTTGAAAATTTGGGGTAGTCTTTTGAGCTGTTTATCTAAATGAGACCCTTTTAAGCCACGTAAACAGTTAAATATGCCACCTATACTACTATGCTTTAGGTATAAGGATTGTAAAGTGCAGTAGTGAAACTATATTCCTGGTTTACGGTCGGAAGGACTTAACCTAAACACTTGTTGCTTCAGGGAATATAACTTGACTCAACTAAAAGGTAAAGGGGCTATAAAAGGAATACATATGGAATTAGCCCACAATTTATACACCTGTTTCTCGGAATGTGTTGGGCAAATTGTAAAGAATCTCCAATGAAAATATCATTTTCACGTGTATTTTAACCACAGAAAGTACTTATTAATAAATCCGATTGGACATAACAATCATTATTCACATTGTGCCATAGTAATTGAAATTACTCAACAAAATTTGAATTGGTTAATCATAGTATTTCATAATATGATTAAAGTAGGGTAATTGAGCAGCTTATGTAAGAAACTTGAATGGTCGTGTAAATATAATCTAATTATCTGAAATATACATTGGATCCGACAAAAAACTGAGAAAAAGTGTGGCCATTTTTATTTTGATCCGAACACTACCCCTTCAGTTAACACTACTCCTTCTGTTATATAGGGACCTCTATATCTTATATCTTGCTCATCTATATACTTTACTTATTACTTGTAGTTACTGTAATAAGTGTACCATAAGTGCTGAATTACTTACTTATTACGTTTTATTATTTCATTACATATTACATATTACATTTTACTAGTCAATTAATTACACTTTACAGATGACAATTTAAATAATCACTTATTACATTTTCACAAAAACCCCTTTAGCGAAGTGTGGTTTTTGTTGTGATATTATTATCTGTCTGACACCAAATTACCTATGTCATATGAGGCGCGCGCGTGTGGAGCGGTAGATTCTGAAAGGTTTATTGAGCGTACAGATTTTAGTCTCTGATCTGAACCTGAAGGTATATAAGTTGGTGAGAGCTTTCTTACTCAATAAAGTTCTCTATACTAAATAGTTTTTTATGTTTTTCTTTGAGTTCTACTCTTTTTTCAATCAAGTTTATGGGTTTTCACTATTGAATAAGAATTATACATTTTTCTATTACAGTATAGTACCTGGTTCGTGGCTCATCATAGGCTATTAACTAATTTATGGTCATTATGGATGTCCATCTAGGTAGTCTTCCTCTCCAACATTGGCTTCCTACAACGTATAATGACAATTCGCTTTATATAAATCAACAATTTCAAACCATCTCTCTGCCTGACAAATTGTCAGGAATATCGGGATTCTCACAGGATTCTTACGTAAGTGAATAACATAACACGTTCATATCTACTGATTAGTAATACTTCGGAGCACTAAGCTCCTTTAAAACTGAGTATTACTAATATCATAAACAACATAAATATAGATATATGTTTCTCTTTCTTATAATTATATAAATGTATAAGAATTGAATAAAAGATCAGGGGTTCTAATCAATTTTAAGCTCATATAATACTACGATTATATAATATCCTGCTTTATAAGGTTTATGCACGAAAACCTTAACACAAATCAACTGAAAGAGAGACGAACACAGCCAGTGGCTCCTTTGTTCTTCTGTTGCCTCGGTTTTCGCACAAGAAGGAGCAACCGCACAGCCACAGCCACATCCACAGCCACTACATCATGATCCCGATTCATACTTATCTCCGTGATTATTTCGGCTGAACAATGGGATCTCGGTATTGGTAAGATGCCGTCTTGGCCTGCTTAGACATAGGGCTGGGTTGAATGTAAACTTCTGAGTCAGGATTGTATATTCATATATCTCCAAGAAAATCTGTTTTATTCATTTTAGCTTCTTTTTTGTAACTGTTGTTAGACTAGATTATTAGACTTAAAACCATTCGTTGTTTTATTAATCTTTTTTGGCTCCCTATAAAAGCCTTTTTTTCAATCCCTTGGATTTTCTTTACACTTACCCTTTCAGAATTCAATAATTTTGCTTAATCAAAAGTTTCAATTTGGCCTATAGGTACCAGTCTTTAAATGACTTCTCAATTGGATAAACCCCAAACCCACAAAGACACTCCTTTAGATATCCAGGATGATGCCTCTTCCAGTGATGATATTCAATCCGACCATGATATAGCAGAGGATATGCTTGAAACTTATAGAATAATCAGTAGATCTGTCTCAAGCAATCCAGATAGCAATGTCTTAACCAGGCTCTCCACAGTTTCAAGGGCAATCTCTACTCTAACAGCAGACGATATCAGGAGTTTCCGTATTGATGAAAACGATTTTGACTTGAAAAAAGTTTTACAATTTATGTCTAAAAAGGAGTCGAGAATGGTGTTACTTCCACTTCTACTGATGTTTTGTTTGAAAATCTCACCGTCATTGGTAAAAACACTTCTGCCTCTGTTGTCAAAACTGTAGGCGATGTCTTTCTCGGTCCACTTCTTAAGCTGAGGGATAAAATCTCTCATAGAGCAACCGTGGATGACCTTTCCGAGTTAGAACCAACAAGACAGATCATTAGGAACGTGACTGGTTATTCTGAATCTGGTGGAATGACTCTTGTTTTAGGTAGACCTGGTGCCGGTTGCTCCACAATGTTGAAAGTACTAAGTGGTGACACACAAACATATCTCGGAACCGTCGGATCAGTCCATTACAATGGTATACCCCAAGAAGAAATGATGAAAAAGTTTAAGAATCAAGTCATCTACAACCCTGAATTAGACGTTCATTATCCTTAATTAACTGTTGAACAAACAATCAAGTTTGCCATTGGCTGTAAGACTCCTTCTGTTCGTATTAATGATGTTACTAGACAACAGTACATTCAAACTATCAATGATTTATACTTAACTTTATATGGTTTAAAGCATGTCGAGAAGACTTTAGTTGGTAACGATTTTGTGAGAGGTATCTCTGGTGTTCAAAGAAAGAGAGTGTCCATTGCTGAAGCAATGGTCACTAGAGCATCTGTTTACTGTTTTGATAATGCTACCAGAGGTTTGGACGCTTCCACAGCTTTGGAATTCGTTGAGTCTTTAAGAACATCAACGAACGTCACAAAATCCACTTCTATTATCACCATTTACCAAGCATCAGAAAATATTTATAACTTGTTTGATTACGTTACCATTTTATACTTGGGTTGTCAAATCTACTTTGGTCCAATTGGTAAAGCAGTTGCTTACTTCAACAGAATGGGCTACCAAAAGGCTGCTAGAGAGACCAGCGCTGAATTCTTGACTGCCGTTACTAATCCATTGGCCAGGGCTGCGTACGAAGGAATGGAGAATAAAGTTCCTAAATCTGCTGATGAGTTCGAAGAATACTGGTCGAATTCGCCAGAGTACCAGCAAGTTTTACAAACAATTGCTCATAAAAAGGCTGACTATAAGCCTCGCGAGACCGCTGATGGATTTACTAGCCGTCACAATGTCGAAAAGCAAAAGTATACAAGATCGAATTCCAGATATACTGTCAATTTCATGGAACAGTTGAAGCTATGTATACAGAGAGCTGTTCACAACATTGTGAATAACAAAGCTTATTCTGTTACTCTAATTGGTGCCTCTTTGTTTCAATCATTAATTGTTGGTTCGTTATATTACAATACTACTAATTCAAGTATTGGATCATTTTCCAGAGGTGGTACCATTTTTTTTGGTATATTATATTTCTGTGTTATGAGTTTAGCTGAAGTTGTTAGTATTTTTGAAACTAAGCCTATTTTGAACAAGCAAAGAGGCTATTCTCTGTTTCATCCTTCTGCTAAATTAGTTAGTGCTACTCTTATTCAAATTCCTGTTAGGGGCTTTGCTATTTTGCTGTTCACTCTTATTTACTATTTTTTGACAAACTTGAAGAGAGAAGCTGGTCCATTCTTTACATTTTACTTATTTATGAATTTGACAGTCATTTGTATTAATGCATTGTTCACTTTAATTTTTTCACTCTCTGCAACTTTAAGTTCTGTTAATGGTTTAACTGGAATTCTTTGGGTTGCAACTATTATTTACAGGTAAGTTTGCACTCCTTGTTTCATTTTTGTGTTTTCAACATTAATTCTTCCCGTTAAGGAAATTATCATACTAACATTTATTATCATCAAATATAATCTAATTTAGCTCTTTCCAGCCTCAAAGACCATCAATGCATTGGTGGTTCAAATGGTTCTCTTATATAAATCCCTTTGTATATGGGTTCGAGTCTATCATTACGATGGAGTTCAGAGGAAGAGTTATGGAATGTACTCCAACATTATTGATTCCACGTGGACCAGGTTATGAAGACATTTCTTTTGATAATCAAGTTTGTGCTTTCACGGGAGGACGTTTGTCCAGAGAAATGTATGGCACTAACGACATTTCTGGTGAAATATATCTTGATCTAGCTTTCCAATACACATTCGATCATTGTTGGAGAAACCTTGGAATTCTAATTGGTATGATACTTGGTATTTTGCTCATCAATTGCGTTGTTGTTGAACTTTTCAATCCAATCGTTGCTTCTTCTGATCAATTATTTTTCGTTAAAGGTGCCAAGCTCCCTAAATCTTTACTGGATACTACTGGTGGTGGTGGATACAATGATCCTGAATCCAATGCTGGATGTTCCAAAATGGGAGATGAAAACTCAAATGAAGCTTATGAATTCCAAAGAGCTACTGCCGATGCCTCTGATGAACAACTAGGTTCGAAGGATATATTTATGTGGCAAAATGTTGACTATGTTGTTCCCTATGCCGGTGAAGATCGTAAGTTGCAAAATAATATCCAAGGTGTTGTTACTCCAGGTACTTTAACTGTTTTAATGGGTGAATCTGGAGCTGGTAAGACTACTTTATTGAACGTTCTATCTCGTCGTGTTGAAATGGGTGTTGTTACTGGTGACATGTTGATCAACGGTAAGCCAATTGACTCTTCATTCGAACGTAGAACCGGTTATGTTCAACAACAAGATTTACATATTGCTGAACTTACTGTTAGAGAATCCCTCTTATTTTCTGCCAGATTGAGAAGACCGGCCAGTGTTCCTGACGATGAAAAAGTTGAATATGTTGATAAGATCATTTCTATTCTTAACATGAACGAATATGCTGATGCTGATGCTATTGCTGGTAAAAACGGTTTCGGTTTGAACGTTGAACAAAGAAAGAAGTTATCAATTGCTACTGAGCTTGTTGCCAAGCCGTCTTTACTATTGTTCTTGGATGAACCAACTTCAGGTCTAGATTCTCAGTCGTCTTGGGCTATTGTTCAAGTTTTGAAGTCTTTGGCTAAAGCAGGTCAAGCCATTATGTGTACCATCCATCAACATTATTTGAAGAGTTTGATAAATTACTATTGTTAAAAACCGGTGGTCAAACAGTTTATTTTGGTGATATCGGTAAGAATTCAACAATTGTCATTGACTATTTTGAACGTCAAGGTGCCCGTATTTGTGAAAATAGTGAAAACCCTGCTGAATACATCTTAGAAGCTATTGGTGCTGGTGCTACTGCCACTGTCAAAGAAAATTGGAACGAAAAATGGTTAGGAAGTTCAGAGTATGCTGAAGTTACTAAAATAATTCAAACTCTAATCACTGATACTTCCAAACTTCCTGCAAAAGATAACTCTGATTTTACTGGTAAGTATTCTGTTTCATACCCTGAACAATTTATACAAGTTTTGAAGAGAACAAATTTGCAATTTTACCGTGACTCGGATTATACCATGTCCAAGTTCGTAGTACTGTTATCGGCAGGTTTAATAACTGGTTTCTCATTCTGGAATGTCAAGCATTCGGTTGTTGGTCTGCAAAACGTATTGTTTGCTTGTTTTTAAGTAATGGCTGCTGCTGTCCCATTAACAAATCAAATTCAAGAGAGAGCTATTGAATCTAGAGAATTGTTTGAAGTTAGAGAGTCCAAGTCTAACACCTTCCACTGGTCTTGTTTGTTAATTTCGCAATACTTAGTTGAAATTCCATACTCTATTGTGTGCGGTACTATTTATTTTATCTGTTGGTACTTTCCGGTTCAATTGGATAATGAGCCATCTAGAGCCGGCTTATTTTGGTTTATTCAATCAATTTTCTACCCACTTTGCTATGTTTCAATAGCATTGGTTGTTGTTTACTGTTCTCCAGATTTGCCAACTGCCAACGTTTTAGCTGGTTTCTTATTTAACTTTCTTATAGGATTCTGTGGTGTTCTTCAAACACCATCTATGATGCCAGGTTTCTGGAAGTTTATGTGGAGAGCATCTCCGCACACTTATTTTGTTGAAAGTATGGTTGGTATCGTATTGCACGATAGAGAAGTTCACTGCACTCCAGGAGAACTAAATTATTTGAATCCTCCAAGTGCATTGACCTGTGGTGAGTATCTAGATGACTTTTTCAGTGAAAATGCTGGTTATTGTAGCAATCCACAAGATACTTCTGCTTGTGGAGTTTGTCAATACTCCATTGGTGACGATTATATGAAGACTGTTGGAATCAGCTACAGCCATAGATGGAGAAACATCGGATTGTTTGTCGTTTTCACTGTGTTCAATTTGTTCCTAATGTTGGCATTGTACTATCTTCTTAGAGTTAAAAGGCTTTCAGTTAACCCAATGAAGCTATTTTCCAGAAAGAAATAGTTCCGTATAACTATTGTAAGAGATGGGACCAGAACTATAGTTAACATGTTTCATTTTTTATGTTTGTGCTATACCTTTGTTTCTATTCCATTTCCAATTTTCTTTTCAGTTCCGCTTGTTTATGATCACTATATATATATATTTATATTTCATACCTTTATAAATTTTGTTACAATACTTCAAATTTTCTTTTACACCGAATTTTATTATCATAACTTACAAGATTTAACGAAATTGAACATTGCTGAAGATCACTGACTCATCGCCCGTTGTCAAATATAAAACTTCGTAGCATTGTTCATATTTGAACTAAGCACTTAAATAATACCTACACTATAGTTTCACAGGTGAAGTATAATCAAGAGTAATATGTGGAACCAAAAACAAAAGCACAAGGGGGGTTCATTTATGTGGGATTAAAATAGCATAAATGTCCTAAAGGATGAAGGTGCTATCTGGCGAAATCCAACCCGCGTCTTGGCAGCTCGGTTGTCACAGGCGCGACATGAAGCTCAGACGACTTACGACCTGTAAGGATTCCACCCACTCCCTCTTTCCTATTATCCACTTATTCCTTTTTATCCCTTTTATCCTTTTTCTCTTTCCCTGTTCCCTATTACTGATTAATCACAATAGGAACGTCACAAGGCCCCGATTTGGGGACTTCTGAACTTTCCATTGTGATTAATCAGTAATAGGGAACAGGGAAAGGGAAAAGAGGTTAAAAGAGAGTAAAAGAAGGTAAAAGGGAAAAAAGGATAAAAGTGAATAGAGAAATAAGATGGAATCCTTACATGGGTTGAAAAGTATTAGCTTTGTTTGAACGATTGGTCGTCAGCCTTTTCAAAACAGATAACTTTTACTTATTATGTGGTTTGAGCTAATTGTATTTTTAAGCAATCAAAAGCTAAGGACCTTAACAGACTTGCAGGTATTTTTGATGTAAGTATCAGGCTTTCAATTTCGTGAAACTCAAGTTTTCCTCTGAAACAGAGGAAAACTTGAGTTTGCTTCCGTTGTCGAAAAGAAGTATGGACATGTAGTACCTTATTGGAAATCGATAAATTACTCTTTTTTTGGAACTTAGAAGAAATCTTTAAGGAAGACTGGCATTTGTTTTAAGGTACTCAGAGTACTAGGCTCTCAGCATGCAAGTATTTTATTTTATTTGATTCCTTATACTCAACATCTTTTTTAATATTGAGCGTTTATTTTCGTCTCAAAGGACACTGCTGTACTTATATTACTAGGCAGTAGAATACTACAAAGAACTGAATCTAATCAGATGGTACATAGTTGAAACAAACCGTAAATTCAGATACAAGAAGAAAGAACACAAGGGTAAAAGCATCGTAAAAATCTGAACAAAAAACATGCAAATAGAAAAACAAATAATTAACAAGAAACTGTAAGCTTAATAAAAAACAAGGCAGAAACAAAAAAAAGAGCGAAAAACACAAATTCAACATCTACAAAAAACGAGAAAACAAGTTAAATCATTCATCTCTAGGTTGAATATCACAACTCAATTTCCAGCTTCTATCATCTTCACTAACATTAACTTGCTTCACTTTCCAAATTTCCAGCATGATCAATTCTTGCAAGCATGGAATACCAGTAATATCAAACATATCAACGAAATCGGTATTATCACGATCTTGATAGCTCAATTGATTTTTTAAATTTTTAATAGTTGCTGACCTGATTAATTCAATTTTACCATCATCGTTATATATAGACCCAAGTTCACCGATATCCTTATATGGGATTTGGAGAGTTTGTAAATCAGCGATAATCTTTGTGATTTTGAAGTATTTATCAATATTGATTAACTTTTGGTTCAAGAAAGATTTTGAATTCGTTCTATAATTTGGATTACCATCGACAATGAAAGTTAGGTCTTGTAAGAACAATGATAAATATGGAACAATAGGAATATCCAAATCCTCTTCCAAATTAGATGTTAAGAAGTCCTTCAGTTTATTTCTGTAAACAAGATAGTTCTTCTCGGGGTGAATAATGGATGAAAGATATTGGAATAGATCCTTATATTTCTCTGATAGACTATCCCAAATTTTACTGATTCTAGAAATCAAGAAACTTTGTAATGAAGTCATAATAGAAGCCAACGAGTTGAAGTTACGTAAGTACAAACATGAAATCGCGACCTTCAACCAACATTTCACAGCGTGAACACGTTGTTTAATAGTCAAATTTGGTTGTAAGATACTTTCAATAACATAGTCACTCAATAAATTGGTGAATAAAACAGATCTTTGGATATTTGGTGATAAGTTCAAGTGTAGTTTCTTAGAAGTGAAATTTTGGTTCAATAATTCTTCAGCTTTGATTGAACAGAACATTTTGTTTTCAATTAAAGTTAATTGTTTGGCAATCTCTAAACCATTGAAATTCAACAAGGCAAGATCTTGATTTAAGATCTTCCAAGTTTCTTGGGATGTCTTCCACCAAGACTCGATTAAACTTTGAGTATCCATTGGAACAAAAGTATCAGACTGAATGCTTTGCCCTCTAATCCAATGGTCCTGTAACATGTTTCTATAAGAGAGATTAACCCTTTCAATAGTTTCAATATGCTTTTCGTTCAGTAACAAACTATTAGATCCAGAATTCTTTAAATCGATAGAAAGGCCCATGTTCAATGATTGTCTTGAAGTAGCTATGCTGTTTCTGGTTTCGACCTTTTCCAAGTCATAAGTATCAATATCATCAAGGAACGAATTGTAGGCATCAATCTCGTTGGTTAAACCATTTAGACCAGAGAACGAGAAGGTTGACAAATGCTTTGAAATATGTTTCTTTTGTAACTTTGGTGAAATCTTTCTTGGAATCAATTGAGAATCGTTATCGATATTGTTATAATAGTTCAATCTATCCTTGATAGTTTCAACAGGTGGTTGACCGACAAGTTTAGAAGCCATTTCTAACAATCTGAAAGCTTCAATAGGTAAGAACTCTCTAACCGCTTCGTTGAAGAAGTTTAACAATGGGGCTAGTAGAATGTAATCATTTCTTGGTTTCCAGTAACTTTCTAACCACAATTGAAATGTTTTACAAACCAGCTTTCTTCTACTCTTCATTTTGGACTCTAAAGAAGAGAACATATTACGACCAGTGACATTTCTCTTCTCATTTTCTAAAATAGTATCATTAACATCAAATCTAGCAACCAACTCTTCCAACAAAATAGAACCATGAGAAAAAATTCTGAACGTCAGGAAGAAAGTGGAAGTGAAGAAGTAATCCGGTGGAGATAGTTCATCAGTTAAAAGAGCAACCAATGATCTGAACGAAGAACCCATCAACTCGTTGTTCTGACCTCTTATGATTTCATCTTCTTGATTAAATGCATCAATAGAAGCAGGAATGCTTGACGATAGGCCTAAACCAACTAAATTGTTAGCGGGATTACCACCCGAGTTGTCGTTGATACCACCATCATCAAGGAATTGTTCAAAAGTGCTATCACTTGAAATGAATGGACTTGAATCCTTCGGGGCAATTTCAGAAAGGAAATCCAATCCATCACTTGTTAATTCCATATCACCGGAATCTCCAGCTCTAAACATTGAGAATCTCTTTGAGGCTCTGTTACTGTTAGCAAGCGCTGAATTACTGTCACTTTCTTCAGTGACTGACGTAATACCAGCTGTAACTTGTTTGTGTTGTTTGACTTGATTGTTCACACGCTTATCAGTGATCAAACCAAAAGAACACTTTTTGATAAACAGTTGTGGAGAGATATTCATTCTTTGGAAATCAGGATATTTTCTAGAACTTGAGAAATCGAAGTCTTTGGTAATACCAACCAAGTTTTTAATAATCTTATAGGATGAGGTGACTAATCCAACCATTTTACAAGCTGAACTGATGACACCACCACCTTCTTTAGAATAAAAGTACATGTCACTGAATGGCTGTCCTTGCTGGTTTGGTCTACGAGTTGACGATTTTGTAGTTCCATTTCTTCCCAATTTCGGACTGTTGAAATCGTTTCTCTTGATTGATCCACCAGCTTTAATGTTGTTCGAAATGTTTCTTCTATTAGCGACGTCAACAAGAACCTTAATATTTTCATTTAATGCGACACGAAGTGATTCAAGTTTGGAGCTGTTAGAATCAAGAGTTTTGAATTGTTCTGGTAAGCTAGCATGCTGTGGAGCACCACCTCTTAAGTTTATTGGAGCTTTATAATCTGAAGGAACAAGAGTTTTAGCAAGGAATCCAATATAGTGCAATTCAGCAACTAGTAGGTTAACTTGATTAGTAACATTCTCAAGAACTTGGCAACCTTGAATGTTGTGTTCAACCAAATCCAATCTCCCTGACATCAGAACCAAATAGCCAATCAAATAGTTATAAATTTCACTGATTCTATAAGAAGCAATAGGTGGCTGTTGTAAATAAACGATTGGGGCTAAGTGCGATGCAGAGCCAATTATTAATTTCTTCTTTGCTTTTTCTTCCAAATCATCACTTTCTAAACCCCAAACATCTAAAAATGTGATAGATTTCTGTAAAACCTGATATGTCATCAATTGTAAATATTCAATTTTAGTAACATCAACAGTATGTAAGTAATCTTTAGCTTTGAAAATTAAATCAGACCAATCTCTCAACAACTTCTTTCTCAATTTCCTAATGATGGGTTTCTTTTGAACAATTTCACTTGTTCTTGAAATACAATCTGTTTCTTTCAACAGCAGTCTAATTCCCAATGTAATACCGTTAATACAATTGATATCGAACGTATAGCCTTTGAGTTCACCTTTAATATAAACAGGTTTATTTTGAGGATTCAATAAGAAGGTACCAGCACTTTTAAACAATCTCTTTAACGGTTTCTTAGAGGCTGCAATCTTGGAATTACCTTTTAATTTCTTAGCATTTGAATCCTTATCAATTGGAAGATCACCAAATTCTTCATCAATATCGTTAACCAACGTAGCCCTGAAATAGTTCATTGGAACCCAGCCCCTTTTCAAAGTATTAATCAACGTAACTTCACCCCACCCAGAGTCATCCAATGAATAAGTAAATGCAATATCATTTTGATTAAAGGATAAACAAATAGCTGCATCGTTTTCAGAATCAAGAGTGGTGGAATCGAACGGATACGTGGCAGTAACGAATAATGCAGATGTATCATCTTCATCATTTTCATAGCCAAAAAGTGCTGCATCTGCAGCTGTGTTCATATCAAAGATATTTTTCGACGATTCAGAATTAGCCACTAACTCATCCATTGTATTGGTTGATGATTGTAATTTGGAGTTAGCCAATGAAGAGTCTGTGTTTGGAACGAAAGGGTTGGCTTTGCTCTGTATTGTCGACACCGATTGATTTCTGTCACCAATAGTTTGATATAATGAGGTTTGTCTGACAGAAACTCTTGGTTTTTTGGAGTCAGTAGGACTGGTTGGTCCATTACTAGCGAGCTTCAAGTCAGTTGGAGAGGTGGATGAGGTACCAGGCTGGTTACTCTGTGGTTTTGTCAATATGCTTTGAACAATTTTTCCTGTTCGAAGAGCCGAAGAATCTGGTACGGAAGCCGATTCAGCTCCACTACCCGTAGCACCATTTGGTGATTTGTTATCGACAACTTCTCTGTCAAGAGCTGTACTGTACGCATTGATTGAGCCAGGGAATCTCATATCAGCTGGGGAATCTAAGGGATTAGTGTATACACTGGAAGCATAGCTAGCATGTGCATTGATAGTAGGTATAGCAGTGAATTTACTTCCCACTGGACTGATTGATTTAGGCTCGTCTTCAGTGACTGGAGCAAGCTCTTCTTCTTCAGCGACTACATAAGTGACTTGATTCAAAATATTAGTAGTCATTAAAGCCGGTATTTCTTCCTCGTCCTCATTTATTTGAATGGTATTGCTCACTGGAGCCGTGGGACTCACCTCACGCTCAGGCATGATATAATTATCTGACAATATTGCTGGGCTCACCAGGTGATTCCTAATTGGTGCCAGTGGTGCACGAAGAGAAGATGCTGTGTTGTATGAACTGCCGGTATTGCTTTTATTGAATATGAAACCGTTGGTGTTGTTGGACAAGGTTGTAGCATTCTTACTTGGAGTATAACCGACTGGTGTATACAAACTATCATCATCGTTATCATAATCTACTTCGAAGGAATGCGATTCTGGAATGGACGTGAGTTGTGCTGTACTTGTAGCGGGATTATATGCCACAGAATCTCTTTCTGAGTAAATACTGGACGCTATACTTTGGTGCTTCATATGATCATTTTCTTCCTCAGTTTTGTAAGTTGTTATCGTTGTTGCTGTTTTTATTGGAGATGAGGAACTCATGTTTAATTTGTTCAAACTTTCAGAAAGTTGTTCAGTAGTGATCGAAAGGGGACTAGCTGGATCCTTAACAAGAGGTGATGATGGAGCAGAGAATCTACTTGGGCTGCTAGCGGTTGGAGAGGATGCTGATATATTCAATTTTAGAGCATTTTTTACAAGGTTGTTAGTTCTAAATTTGAATTCACCGTTCTGGGATCTGTCTAAAATTGATGCGGATCTAGCAATAGGCTCTTCTTGATCTTGATCTTCAGCTTCTTCTTCTTCATATATTGGTTCTTCAATTAATGGAGATGCAGTTCTAGAGTATCTAGAAGAAGAGAGTCTGAAATCGTTTGAGTTCAAAGGATTTGTAAATCTTTTGCTATCTTCTAACGTTGGAGTTTTATCTTGATCTTGGAAAGCTTGCACCAATGGAACAACAGGAGTCTTTTCTGAATCTTGAACTTTTGAAGAAGATTGTGAAATATATTGTTCACTATCAAGATCTATGAACCCACTTTCAGAAACTGATGAATCATCGCTGCTGCCATTATCACCGTTACTATTGGGTTCACTTTTCAAAGGTTGATCCTGAAGTTCTTTACTTGAACTCAATTCTGTGGTTAAGATAGTGGCTGCTGAATTATCAACAAGTGAACTGTCACCATCTAAAACATCCGAATCTTCAGTTTTCACATTGCCAGGTACATTGTGGTTCCCAGAAAGACCAAATGAATCGGTTAGCAATGAACCAAATTTCGAAATTTTATTCAGAGCGGATAATGGTTTTCCATTAGTTTCTGATGGAATATTTGGCCTTGATGATGAAACAGGTCCAAAATTCAGAGGATCTGTTGATTTTTGTTCAACTTGGGAGTCATTTGATACAGTATTGAGAACACGATCTCTTTCCTCATCTTCCAATTCTCCTTTCAAAGACGAAAGTGAAATATCTCTATTAATTGTACTTTCTGGTGAAGATTGGGTAGAACTCAAAAAATTACCAAATTTGTCTTCATCATTGTTATTTAATCGTTGATTTTGGTTATCCTCAAAAGTTTCATTTTGTTTGACGACCCAAGAACCTGGCATTGGTGATAATTGATCTAAAATATAGTTGAAGTCTTGTCTGTCTTTTGGAGTCGAAGCTGAGTTACTATCCGAGCTCAAACCTGAAGATTTTAATGCTGTGGTAGTGATGGTGGTACTGTTACTGTTTTGGGTTATTTTTTGTTCCCTTGGAGTTTCTCTAGTTGGAACTGAGATTTTCAATGGAGAAGTTCCCTTCGAAGCAGGGGTATCAAATTTCTGAAGTTGATTGGTGACCGGGGTTAAAAATTGCTCTTCTAGAATAAATGAGGCTAATTTCACGTTAGTATAGGTGCTTTGATAAATGAATAAAAGTATAATGATGAGTAAAGATAGACGCGTTGCAATACTTACTCTTTGGCTGAGGTTTTGAGCCAATTTCAAATGTGAATCCATCATCTGCTGGTGGATTCAAAGTAGGCATTGTGATCACGTGTATGAATAACTTAATAGTTTGATAAATAAAGTTGGTTGGAGTTGTGTATGATATCGCCTTATGGAATGAGAGAATGAGCTTAAGCGGAGAGGAATGCTGTTGTGAGATAAGAAAAAAAAACGTCTAGATATAAATGGAGACTCAGACTTAGAAGTATAAGATGATATATATATCAAATGTAATTTGGAGACCTGAATATGTGCCAAACCAGTTGCACACTCCTGACAGAGTGTATAAGTAAGTATATATAACCATTCTATATATATATATATACCTATAAGATCTTCAGGTTCGTTCGGTTCACCTCAGCTCAATAAAAGGATTCCATCTCCTTACAGTTTTCCTATTCAGCTCATTTTCGCGTTGACGTTTAGACAAACAATGCAAATAATTTTCAGCTTATTGTCTCTGTTCTCTCGTCCAAGTACATTAGACTCTGGGATCGACACCCACAATTATTACCTACATACTTTAACCTTACTCTTTCCCGATTCCTCTTCATTCCAGTTCTAATATGTTCGCCGATCATTGTTGGGTTTGTCCAATTCACCTGGTTACCGTACTTTTGTTTCTCGCTAATGTACAATATACATGCCATTTATCTCAAAGATACCAACTGAACAACTTTCCTATACCAAACTCAGGATATCATACATGCATCGTAAATGCAATATCCGGGGTCCCATATCTTGACCCTACAAATCGTATCTTTTATCGTGTATATCATCCGTATACCTATCTAAGTCATATACCAGTCCTACATCTACATTCAAGTGGAGTAAATTTGTCCCCTTGGTGCCCTGACGCGTCAACGAAAAAAACTGTTTGTTGACGCGTTGCTCTCTAATGTGTGAACACACTTTTAAAATCAGTTTATCACTTACCACTTATGCTATCAAACACGTAGTAATTCGGTACAGTATGTGTATGTATATGTATATGTATAATTGTTTGGAATATGTTGAATTGGGGAATACGGACTAAGTATCCGTATAAACGTTCTATACACCCTTGAACTTATCATCTATCGCATACCATCTCGTCTCATTACAAAAAAGCCACAGATAGGAAAACCTCAAAGGAAAATAAAAATATACAAGAAAAGAAAAAACATTAATTCTTTATTTTATAAGCTTAAACCAATCATTTATGTTCAACAACAGAAATTGACTCATGAATCTTCTTATCTTCATCTTTAGGTTTATTTTGTTGTTGTTGTTGTTGTTGTTGTTCTTGATCTTCAGAAGCAGTCAAGATGTTACTATCAAGATCATCTTTATAGTGGAAATGGTCTGGAATAATAACTTTATTTTTCAAAAAATTGTCCTTTAACAGATCGTTTTCTTCAGCTAGTTCTCGGCTTAATTGTTCATTTTCCATTAAAATTTTCTTCTTCATTTGCTCTTCTGTTAATGGCGTATTTTCATCGCCACTGTCTTCTTCTGGACCTTGAGATTGTTCTTCATTATTGCTCTCATCGTGTTCATTTTTAGAATTGACGATACTTTCATCCACAATTTGCCTTTCATTCAACAGCTTATAAAGTCTAGAGTTCTTATTATTGTACAATTCTTTGAATTTACCTTGTTCTGCAATCTTACCATCGTAACCTAAAACTAAAATCTCATCACATCTTTCAATTGTTGATAATCTATGAGCGATAGAAATGGTGGTTATTGATTTGTCACGAAGCAGATTGGATAATGTTACATTGATCGCATTTTCAGATTTAGAATCTAATGCGGATGTAGCTTCATCCATAATCAAAACAGGTGGATTTTTGATTAAACATCTAGCAATAGCAACTTTTTGCTTTTGACCACCTGACAATAAAGAGCCTCTTGGACCAATATTAGTATCAAATTTATCAGGGAATTGGTGAATGAAATCACAATCAGCTTTAGCTGCTGCCCATTCAATCATATCAGAGGTTACTTTAACATTAGTAGGTAACCCATACTTAATATTATCAGCTAGTGTACCAGGCAGCAAGACAGGCTCTTGTTGAACAAAACCAACTAATTGACGCAAAGAATGAACGGAATATTTTGAAATATCTTCACCATCAATATAAATCGTACCAGAAGTTGGATTATAGAATCTTAATAACAGTGAAGCAATGGTTGATTTACCACGACCAGATGGACCCACGATACAAACATTAGAACCAGGTTTTATTTCAAATGAAACATTATCAAAAATCTTGTTATTTGGTCTCGTTGGATAATAGAACGAAACATTATCAAATTTGATATGACCTTTGGACTCAACAATCTTGGCACCTTTAACAGAATCAATCTTTGGTTCCTTATCAATAAGTTCAAATAATCTTGAAGCAGCACCAGCACCTTTAAATAAATCAGTATAAAAATTGGCAACACCAAAAGTCGCACTACCACAATATTCAGTATAGATCAAATAAGCAGTCAAATCACCAACTGACATCAAATTGTTCATGACTAGGTGAGTACCAAATCCCAAAGTAATCAAAAACGTAACGTTACCCAAAACACCGGTCGATGCAAAAAAGGTTGCATTAGTCAAAGCATCTTTGTAACTGATTTTAAAAACGTCTCTGATTTGATTGTCGTACCTATGTAGTTCTTTGCTTTCCGCGGTAAATGATTGAATGGTTTTAATTGAATTCAACTGTTCTTCAGCAACTTTGGTTAATGAACCCGTAGCTTGTTGCAACTCCCTGGATATAGCTCTTATCTTCATACCGTAAATATAAGAAGCAAACACCAATGGAGGACCAAACAACAACAAAACAACAGATAATTTCATAGAAAGCATAAACATCATAGTGATGGATGAACCACCAACAATGGCGTGTTTGATACCATCCGACATATTTTGAGTAACTGACCTTGAAACAACGTATGCATCCGACGATAATCTTGAAATCAGATCACCGACTTTATTCGTATCATAAAATTCCATATCTTGTCTCAGCGTTTTCTTCATAATACTTGATCTTAACCTTGAAACCAATTTCTCACCAAGGACTCTCAAAATAATAATTCTGCCAAATGTACAAACAGTAGAAACGCACAATAAGCCAGCCATAATCATCAGGAAACTGCTTAGTGTAAATCCATACAATCTTATGCTTTCTAAATCTTCGTAATGTCTAGTAGCATCCAATATGGCACCCGTAATCTTAGGTAATGACATAACAATAGATGCAGATATGAAAAGTAGTACAACGGCAACAGCAAATAATTTAATATCTTTTCTTGCAAGTTTCAACAATCTAACAACTTCGCCAAACCCAGCTTGCTGTTGTTGCTCACCAGTAAGCCCAAACCATTTCTCTTTCCAAGTTAATTTTTTAGGTCGTTGTTTTCCTCCAACTTCTTTATCTGTCTCTTGGTTTGTGAGTTTCTGTTGTTTTGGTTCAGAAGAACCTTCCTTATTATTTATCAGCTGAGATTCATCTTTAGACGAAGGTTGGGGTAGTTCATCGTTCTCACTCACTTTGGCTCGTATACCAGATGAGTTACTAAACCCTCTTATTTGCACAAACTTTATTTGTCCTTGTATTTGCATTGCTCTTGATTCCAGGGATGACAAAGTGTTCAAAAACCTCAAAGCCAATCTTAATGAACCTATTCTATGACAGTATATGGTTTGAGTATGGGACGTTAACGAACTTGTGAAAAGTCTCGACGGGGTATGGAGATAGCCCTTTATTAGAGTTGAAGGTGCCAATATACGGAAACTCATTGAGTGAAGAAACTGCTGAAATATCGTCTATATATCTTTGGATGGTGGTAATGTTGGGGAAAGGTAGCAAAATGGCAAGAAAGAAAAATTCTATAAAATGGAGTTGAAATTGCCGATTATGACCGATATCAAGTGAACTCTATCTATAATAATAGTAGTAATATAGTTATATATTAGAAGACCGATTCGAGATGAAAAGGATCGGAGAAGTCGTAACTAAGGATAGGGTTGTTATAATTTATATAGCATATAGCTTTATCAACGCAGTTTGCTTCTTTCCTTTGTTATTCCGACTATAAACTTGAACTTTTCGCCACAATGATTGAAATATATAAGGTGATTATAATACAATCTTAAAAACCCAAAATATTAAATTGTGATCGAATGAATGAGTATTGTGATATGAGAACCTAGCCTTTGTGATGTCAAGATCAATAAAAGAAGCTCCATTGCATCGATTTTTTTAGAGCTACCGGTGCATGAGAGCACAACACGCTTCAATAAAGAGGGTCGCTGAAAGAGGTATATTATGGCGCAGGCATTTACTTGAACCCGTTTCTCGGGATATAGGGAAAGGGGCGCGTGCAGTGGCTGGAGATGAGATGGTGCAAGCTGATTGGCCGAGAGCAGAAAAGGGGAGGTTTATTGGTTGTTTTTTACTATTTTATACTTATTTCTAAACAAATTGAACTGTATTCTTCGGAATATAAAGTAGATGTAAAGTATAGAACAATTTCTTGAAGCTAATTGTAGCAACCACACCCGTAATAATAAAGGTATAGGAATAATAATAAAAAAAAAGAAACACAAATTCATATCATAAAACTTTTGTAAAGCTTTTTTTAACAAATTGTCAGAAACAAAAATCAACAAAATAACAAAACACACAAAAATCAATAATTGGTTGTCTATAGGAATAAATAATCTAACCTAACCTTAACAAAACCACACCGTGATAAAGGCGATATGACGATTCAGCTGATTTGAATATCAGAAAAAGCTTGTTACTATTGAACATCATTGTTAAATAAGTTAAAAATCATAATAGTTAAAAAGTAAACAACTTTAAACCTAAGCAGACTTGCTTAAGGACAGTTCAGTGGTTGATTGAACAACACCTTTTTCTAATTTTTGAACCTTGGCTTCAGTGAAAAATCTCTTTTCGGCAGCAACCTTAAACTCTGGCTTTAATGATTTTTGAACAGTTCTAGCGGCAATTGCCATGTATTTGTTGACGCTATTGTAAAATGAGGTGGATTATGTTAGTATTTTAGAAACTAACTTCAGCATATGTTCATTCAATTGGAGATGGCATTAATTGAGAACGAAGTAATCTTCAGCACTCAATCTAATATCAGAAATTGGATATTTCTATTGCAAAGTACTTACGAGAAACCAGCCTTTTGCCAAGCTGACATTTTGATGATATATATAATAATTAATTGATAGTGGGTTTAAAGGGAGTATCAAAGAGATGTGTACTGTTAAACAACTGGATCGATATAGTTTGTTATAGGATGCTAAGATCTTGTGTCCAGGTCCCTCACCAATTGGAAGCGAAAGGAAACGAAACGAAGACAAGACGACTTTAAGGGCTGCCTAACCGCTCAGAATCTACATTGCCTCTTTTTTTACCCGGAACAAGAGAGTTGTAAATAGTCGCGTCTGTTGATTACGTCGCGTCGGTGGTCATACTAACGTCAATTTTTTTATACAATTTGTACAACTTCTATGGACAAGAAGGTTAGTTTCATGTGGATATATACAAGTTTTCACTATCAGATATACCCATAAACATTCAGACTAGAGACCACCAGTACTATCTTGACGGTAAATATAAGAGAAGGTCACTAGAAAAGAAGAGAATGAGTGTTTCAAGGGACCATTACTACAGACTAGCTTCCGATTTAGAGTCTGAAAGAATCTCCACGGCAGCTACTTTGATCAAAGAGCTAACCACTGTTGGCTCAATTAAAGAATGGAATTATGCACTAGATAGATTGATCAAAGGTTTGTCGTCCTCTAGAGGCTCTGCCAGAATAGGTTTTTCCATGTGTTTAGGTGAAGTTTTGGCCATTTTGATGTCAGAGAAGAAATTATTCGACGTTGACGGTTACCTACTTGATTTAAGCTCCAAACTAAAACAGTCTGTCCCAAAAAGCAACGGCAAGAACGAAAGATCTGTTTTGTTTGGGGAATTATTTGGTGTACAGTCATTATTGAACTCAGGTGTCATCGCCACTGATCTCAAAAACGGTGAATTTGAGAGTTATTCTAAAGTTTTGACCAAATTGATTGATTTATCGCTAACCAAATCCTGGATCCGAGAAACCTGTTTTGCTACCATTTTTAGATCCCTTTTACAATTCCAAATTCCGAATCATTCTAAGTTTGAACCAATTTTAATTGAATTGTTAGAAAAAATTGAATTAGCTGGTTTGACTTTGAGCACAGAAGGCTTACTGACTTACCTAAGTATACCTGTTCACAAGAGAGCCGATATTTTTGCTAAAGCCAATATCACACAATGGAAGAACGGTAACCCACTATCAAAGGGAAATTTACTATTAGTTTCCAAGATTTTGAAAGATGTGGAAGTTGTTTCAACTGGTCCTGATGATGAAACTGGAAATAAAAAGAAGAAAGGTAGTTGGTCCCCGACTTTACACTTCTTATGGACTCCATTATTAAATGAGTTAATTAACGGCGCAGGGATATTGAATGATACCAGTAACTTGGGTGAAAGAAAGAACAAAAAACAAAAAACATCCAGTAAGCAAGAAGAAGTTGATTTGGAAACTTTCTGGAAAGCTTGTATCGATGATCAATTTTTTGCTGGCTCAGCATCACCAGAAAGGAAATATAGAGGATTTGAAGTTTTTAATAAAGTTTTGGAATTCCCTTCGTTATCATCGCGACAAATTGAAACTGTCATGTCTCCAAATTTAATGAGAACTTTGATCAACCAAAGCTCAGGCAGTGATAGACTATTAAACAAGTTGGCAAAATCAACTTTGAGTAATTTGGTTACCACCTGTGCTAATAACCAAGATAGAAATTTACCTGTGTTGAAACAGCTAATAGATGTTTCCATTAATTTTGATAAACTAACGAAGACCAAGACAACCAACGATATTATGTTGTCTGCCAGTAATGACGATGTCATTCTGCAAATAGTTCAATATCTAATCTCTCTAGAAAATACTGTTGACCAAGATGTTATCAAATATCAACTATTTGTTCTCGATGCATTGCTACATTTGCTGAGATCCAAAAAGACTGGTATCAAGGACGTGACCATCTATGAGTCTGTGCTAGAGTATCTAACCATTCATGCATTCATGAAAACGTCGGATGATGCTAAGTTCACCGACAGAATGTCTCAATTATCGTTAGAAAGATTATATTCTGTTTTGTCTGAAGTTATGTCTACTAATATCGAAAGAGAGGATAAATCATCTTGGCCGTACTATGTTTTAAACAAAGTTATCGAACAAGATGTCCCTGAAGAAAAAGAGGGTGAACGGCAATATGAGTTGAGAAACAAGTTTGAAGGAGAACTGAACGAACTGAGATTAGAAACTATTGAAATTCTTGAAGCTATTTCCACTTTGAAGGCCACTGGTGAAGTTGATGTTAAATTGCTAACTTGCTTCGAAGTGTTATTTTCTATCGCAATGTTACAATTATATTCCGGAGATGAGGAATCCGCTTCTATTATCTCTGAATTGAAGCTGACATTCGAAGAAAATTCAGAGGCATTGGCTGGTGATGAGCCTCAATTAGTTGACGCCTTAGTTGAATTAATGCTTTCTTTTGTTTCACAAAAATCTTCATTAATGAAAAGAATTTCAATGATTATTTGGGAAAATTTGATTGAAAAAATTGGCGATAATCAATTAGGTAGATTATTCGAAGTTTTGTTGAGTAAAGAAAACAAAGAGGGCCAAGATAAATTGTTCAATACCGGAGGAGATGGCGAATTAGAAGATGATGGCACCGACGACGACGATGAACATGACCATGGCTCAGATGAAGATGAAGATGAAGAAAAAGATATGGAGGTTGATCCCGATTCTGATTCTGATAACGAGGAGGAAGATGAAAGCGAAGACGAAGAAGACAATAAAAACAAGAAATTGGATGAGGTTGACAAGAATACAAGCATTGCATTAGCGAAAGCTCTAGGCATTCCAACATCTGAAAGTGAGTTAGAAGCCAACGACTCCAAGTCCGCTTTATCTGATTCTGGCTCTTCATCAGATGAGGATGAAGATGAGGATGATAGAGGTGATGAATACGAATCCGATGTTGAATCTATGTCCGATGAACAAATGATGGATATTGACTCTACGTTGTCACAAATTTTCAAACAACGTAGAGATGCATTGTCGGGACTAGAGTCTAAATCTGGTAATCAAAGAAAGCAAGAAGTTGCCGAAGCCAAGGAAATGATGATTTTCTTTAAGAATAGAGTTTTGGATTTACTTGAAGTTTACCATACAAAGAGACAAACGCATATTTCTAACGTTGATATTGTGATAACTTTACTCGATCTGATGGACCTAACTTTAGATAGACACGTTGGGGAAAAAGCCCACAAACTGATTAAGAAGATCACCAAGAACACTGTTCTGTTTGAAGAGGAAGCTACTGAAGATGATAAGAACAAGCTATTGTCAAAAATGACGCAAGTCCAGGAAAGAGCTGCCACCAAGTCTAAATTCCAAGCTCATTCATTAGCTTGTAATCAAGTGTCATTATTCATTGTGAAAAGTATCGTCAAAGCATTCGGTAACGCTTCTATTGAGTCAATTTTAGGTGTCTATTCCAATAGTTTAGCCAAATGGGCCTGTGATAAAAATAATAAGATCGTGAGTGGGTTGTACTTTGATTTAATCAACTGGTTGAATTCAAAAAGACAACAAAACTAGAAAGACGAACCCAAAAAGGTTAGCTTAAGAAGCTGCCTACTTCTTATACATAGATATATTGTACTTGTAGATGTTACTTACTCTGTTATATAAAAATATATCGCTTTGCGTTTTCGAAAAGCTTTACGATCATCCTCTAAAGAGGACAATCCATTAAAATTAATAATAACACCTGTTATACAACTAAACAAACTATGTACATTAATTTAAAGGTAACAAGAGTACAAGATGAAAATGAAAAACTGAAAAAACAAAATTAATCAATTCTTTTTGGAATTCGTCTTTGCTTCTTTGTACTTGACATCCTGTCTACTGTTGACCCTTCCCAAGAAATCCTGTTGATCCAAATAGCCACCTTTATTCTTAAACTTCAGCTCTTCACTAATGTTACTCTTATCCAAATAACTTGCCCAATCCAATCTTGATTTTTCCAAAGTTGATAGCTTTGCACTTGATGTGTTGTTTATCACGGCATCCAACAAGCTTGCTCTCTTTCTCTTTGGAGGTCTCTTTTTAAGTGGCTGTGTAGGTTGTTCTAATTGTTGCTGTTCAGTGGATGTTGATTTATCGGCTTGAAGTTTGGTGGAATTGAAATAAGCTTTGGCTTCTTCTGAGTTAGCATTCACCCACTTCTCTTCGGTGATTGTTTCACCTGCAAATTCATAAGTTCTCTTGATTTTGATCTTTTCGTCAGAGAAGTCGGTTGATAACGATGACGATTGCGTTGTACCACTGTTTTCCGTTATATTTGTGTTTTCTGTTATATTTGTGTTTTTGGTATAACTACATGATGATTCTTTGTCCGAATCATGTTCTGGTTTAGCCATTTCCTTATCTGGTTTTTTTGTAGTATTCATTGAGGCCCATATTGAATCCAAATCAAGTGACGACGATTTATTTGCCTTTTCATTGATCTTGAAAGCCTTCTCAGTCTGTTCCTCCTCCAATCTCTGCCTTCTGGTCTTAACCAATCCACCTTCACCAGATTCAATCTTGGCATATTGTTTGAGCTGTGCTTTGTCTTCTGGCTCATCAGCAAAGTCGTCATCATCGTCATCGTCATTAGCTTCGTCATCTCCGTTTAAGTTACCCTTTGACTTAGTTGGATCGTAATCTTCGTCCTCGGACTCATTGTAATTGTCATCTTCTTCTTCTCCGGATTGCAGGCCCAGTGGCTTCTTGTTCGGCTCGTCCTCCCGCTTCATTCTTATGCTCAATACTGTATTATGAGTCTCTACAGCCCGACAGTAACCAGCTATAAATCAACTTCACCTCTATAAACAGTGAGCTCATTTCAAAATGCGAAGTTGGCCCTGTTAGTGATTTTCTCAACTTTTCGTTTTCGCACTTTTCCCTCCTTTGAACAATCAATCAATTTTTTGAATTGGCGTCGACAGCAGTTAATTTCAATTCACCTCTTTCAAGACAAACAGAACACGACAAGGGATCCTTTGAATACTAGTAGAACCAAGATCGTCTTTGAACATACAAACAGGTTTGCACAGTTCAATTCCACAATTACAGTTTACCATGTTGAAGAGAAAGAACGAAGAAAGCGAAAGCAATACAGCAAAGAGAGTCGCCTTAGATAGCGAAGTGGTGGAACAAAAAGATCTTGAAGAAGATAAACAAAAGACTTCGGCTTCTGTGACTAAAACCTCTGAAGGAGAAAAAGAAGACAGAAATGAGGATGTCCAAATGAAGGATATAGATAGTACGAAGAAATCAGGTCCAATCAGTTCTCACAAGGTCCATAACGACGACCCAACTTATGTCCACTTCAGAATGTTATGTACAGTCAGTGAAACAGCTACCATCGTGGGTAAAGGTGGTGAAACTATCAACAAGATCAAAGAAATGTCCAGTGCCAGAATCAATGCCAGTGATAATTTGAAAGGTATCCCTGAGAGAATCATCAGTGTAAGGGGCCCATCGGAACACGTTGCTAAAGCATTTGGGTTGATTGCCAGAATCATATTGGAAGAGCCTTTGGATCAATCATCGTCTTTGGAATCAAAGCAATTGAATTTAAGGCTTTTGTTCCCACACACAGTTATGGGTTATATCATTGGTAGGAAAGGTGCCAAATTTAGAGAAATTGAAGAAAATTCAGCTGCTGCTTTGAAGGCCAATGATCAGATTTTACCAGCTTCCACTGACAGAATTTTAAACATAAACGGTGTGGCCGACGCCATTCATATTGCTACATACTACGTTGCTTCTACTATCCTTGAACACAAGGCTCAAATGACTAAAGCAATTTACTACAATCCAGCCAATTTCACTCAAGCCAGCACGCAAGTTCCAAACGGACCCGCAGCAGCCTCTTTACCTCTGGGACCAGGAGCCCTTCAAAATAGCAATAACAATAATAATGATATCACTAACAATCATAACAACAACAACAGCCATAATAATAACCGCCACCAGTTCCCACAACAAGGGTTTATGATGGGTATGCCACCACAAATGATGCAAATGTACGGACAGATGGCTCCACCTTCCGGATTACCCTCAGGACCAGCAAACTCGAAGATCAACAACCAAAATAGCATGCCAATGCAGCAACACATGGCTCCATATATGATGGGGCAGCAGTTCCCACAATATCCTGGTGCTGCAACCGCTTCTTCACAAGAGAAAGTTGACTACTATGTTCCACAAAATCACATTGGTTTGGTTATCGGTAAAGGTGGTAAAAACTTGAAAGATATGCGTGCTGCCACTGGTGTTTACGTCAAAGTTAATGATGAAGTTCCAGGAGCTACTGAGAGAAAGTTGACTTTGAACGGTACCACCTTTGGTATCAACAATGCGATTATGATGATCAACAACAAGATTGAGAACGAAAAGGCTAGGCAATTAAGAGAAGCCAGAAATTCTGAAAGTGGTGGAAGTAGTACCAACAGTTCTACTGTCGATACGAAGAAGTCTGAAGACCCAACATCTGCAAGCAGTGGTGATAAAATGGCCGAAGAGAGCTAAGCAAGAACTCGATTGATTATTTCTTGTTGTTTTTTCTATTACGCATGAACTTTTATGTTTTTTTCTGTTCATGTGGTTTTGATTTTCTTGTTTTATTCCGTATTTTTTGTTATTTTTTGTTAATATTGCTGGTAATTGATGTTTGTATTTGAGGTACATCATATTTGTGTATATACATTTTTGTTTTGTATCCGTTTGTATGGCTTTGCTTTTATTTTATTATACTTTTATCTTTCTATGAACTTGTTCCCCATACTCTTTTGATTTTTCTTCTCCCTCGTTATCCACTTTACTACTATTACGATCCGTCCCTAGTTCCTTTTCCCTTGTGCATTATCTTGTCATTTACTTTTGCTCATTTTCCCGTTTTGCTCTTTCTGCCGTTTTATCTTGCATTCCTCTCATCTTGTACTTTTAGAGCCTGTTCTGTATTTTTCCTGCATTTTGTATGTATGTATATATCCTCTACAGAGGCTAGAGTATAACGTCATTATGATCTATAATCTAAACTTTCTCGAGTTGGTTGATAAATGTAACCATATGCTGAATTATATTTTTGTTTATAAAAAAAAGTGTCATAAAATATTATTTATGATGACTAGGTATAGCAAAAAAATAGCACTGAATATTAAACAAAGCTAGTTTACAAATGTGGAACTCCAAAACTGGTCAACAGCATATTGAAAACACTGAATAAGCCTTCACCCAAAACCAATCCACTACTGAAGATAATCAACTTAACTTTCTCATCAGATCCTCCAGTTCCACCTGCAACTTTAGTTGATGTAACTTTTTTCATCCAATAGTAAGAAATAACACCACCAATGAATCGTGCTAAAGTAAACGAAGGTGTATTGTAAATACCAATACCAACTGGAACACCACCAGGCATGTAAATCAAATACTTGAACCACTTGTGGTCACTAGAAATGGTATTTTTCAACAATGAAATAACACCAAATAATAATCCGAAAAAGATAGAAAATTCATAAGCGTAAGGAGGCAAACCGGACCCATTAACCAATCTTGCACAATCAATCCATATAACGGCAGTTGGGATCTTGAATACTCTACCAGGAATTTCATACAGACTATTGTACACTTTGTACATAACTGCACTTAATCCAATAGAAAAAACAGAACCGTACATTTGCGCAGCAAATTGTGCTTTAGGTGAAGCACCCAACAGATACCCAGTTTTCAAATCCTGTAACAAATCACCAGCTTGTTGTGTAGCAGCTTCTGAAATGGCACCACTTATCAAGTTGATCAATATAGCACCAGGCTGATTCTTTGGTATTATCAACGCAAATATCAACTGGGACAATTTACCAATACCACTCACAGGATTCAAATCTGTTTGCCCAAGTGCCTTGACACCAAGAACAGAAAGGATCAAAGAAAGAAAAATAGCAACTGCGATCGAATAGAGGGGAACAATTGGACCGAAAACTATTCTTGTGGTGACAATACACATCAATGAAGAAACAACAAGACCAATAACGGTAAATTTGTTGGACACTTGGTACTTATCATCAACATCATTGCATTTAGACGCATTACTCAAAGTATCCAAGTCATCGGAAACCTGAATCCTTTCAACATTTTCATCTTCTTCACCATGGAATGTACTGCTTGTAACATCTTCATCCGAAGGAACATCGTTATCATCGTTAATTAAACGGCGTAAATCTGAATGATCATTGTATCTTGTTGATGGGTTTGCCACTTCAACTCCAGATTCCACTTTGTAAGCCTTATAGCTTGCGATAATACCTTTCACGGTTAAAACCACCAGGGACACTATCGAATCACTAATCATGATACTTAAACTGATCCACATGATCCATCCTTCCCCACCTTCAATCCAATCATCCACTTTTCCGGGTGCCCACCCGATGTTCTTTGCTAATGGACATAAAACACACCAGCCTAAAATCATACCAAACATCATATAAGAAGTTGTCGCTAGACCCATAATTATACCTTGTCCCATGTATGCTGGTGATGGTTGAAAGTTCAGCAAATATTCATTGGAAAGAAACGATCCAAATAATGGCAGGGTCTTTATTTGTGGGATGAAATATGAGATGATAGTGTACGCTGATGAAATTGATGATGTTATTGTGAGAAGTTTGATGTTAGTCTGATAAGATTCAATTTGCTCCAGTCTACATAAATCCTGGGATTCGATGATGGTCAGATTATTTGGATTGTTTGAAAGCTCAGGGATTGCGGTACCAGTATTTTCGTTTTCTGTGAAGGATGTGGAGGATGATGTTGTATCCGTCTCCACAGGATTTCTACTGATGTCATTATTGTCATTTAATTCTATTTTCTTATGGGTGGCATTATTGTTATTGCTGTCATTATTTTCGTCATTACTACCTTCGTTGTCAATGTTGATACTGGTACCATGGAAAACGGAAATCAAAGTAGCTGTGGCACTTCCACTTGGAAACGGCAACTTTTCTTTAATAATGAACTGCTTTCTTAACGGAATAGCAAAGAAAACACCAAAGAAGGCCAAACCTAAAGACCAAACGATAAGTTTCCAGATTGGTTTAAGGTCAATACCGTTAATATAGCCGCTCTCTTCATCGGTCATCAATTTTTCAATGGCTGGAATGATCCCAACAAAACCATACGACAATGGTCCTGTGGCAACAGCAACAGAAACTGATTGCACAAAGACATTCTCAACATCAGTGAATGGGATATCTAAATGTGACTGTAAAGTTTTGAAAATTGAAAATCCAAGGAGAGCCGATGGTAAAGACATCATTGAAACCCAACCTGTTTGTAAACCGAATTGAAAGTTGGACATTAGGATGATGGAACCAATAGCCAGACCAGCTAGCGTTGAACGGAAAGTGACTTGTGGTAATTCTGCTTTCGATGACCACGGGAGATCATTTGGGAGTTTTGTCATGACTGGCATTTGTTTGAATAACGGTAAAGATTTTATAATTAATTGATATAACTTATTTTGTTTGTCGGCTATATACTGTGAATTCTTATTTCTAATTGAAAAGGGATGGAGCGAACAATATTTAAAACCGTTAATCATGGACTCTTTAGAGACTCAAAAACTGATGAAAAAAAGGAAACAAGTATCGGTGTGATTAGTTTAAAACTGGATCTCTTATCTGAACAAAAAATGAATCAACAGAGTATGGAGTTAGAGTTTATTTCTGGATAAAGTTGAAGATTTTTTTTTGCTCCGCCGTAGGTATTAATTAACGGATCTTCTTGCTGCAAGTTGATGAGATTTTTAGCAATTATGGTGGGAACTGGAAAAGAAAAAGAAGAGAGAGGAACAAAGAACGATCCAAAATTGATAATTAATCAGCTGAAATGTGATAGATAGATGAATAAAATCAGAGAATTGAATTTGTCGAAAAAGAGCCGCTTGCAAAAAAACGGTGAATTCTTTCCTTTTTGGGAAATACCAAGGGGAAACATAGTTTTACGCGCCACCTCAAATGATTAATTACACTGACACAGAGCCACTGACTGCGATTATGAGTGAGTCAATGAGCTACTGAGGAATGCATTAGCATCAATAATTATAGAACAAACGCAAAAAACAAACAAAAAACAAACAAAAAGCCATTTAAAACGTAACAAAAACTATGGAAAACGCAAAAAACACTACTAAAGCGATAGATTCATAAAACATGTAACCATAAATATACAGAGAGTAAGAAACATCCTTACTCGAATAATAGGTACTTTAAAATATCACTCAAAGTGATAACACCAATCAACTTCCCACTTTCATCAACAATAAACAGTCTATGTAATCTTGACTTCCTTATAGTTTCCAAAATAACGCACAAGTTGTCGTTCAAAGTACATGTGTAAACACCTTCAAAATCGTCAGATCTCTTCATCAAGGCTTCACCAACATTTAGTGATAAGTCAGTGTACATGCCACCTTTGATCAAAGAAAGAACATCGACAGCTTCGTAAACGTTAATCAACTTATCTTGATCATCCACAATAGGGACAGAACTAACCGATTGAGAAATTAGCAAATGGATAACGTCCATGACAGGAGTTTCTAATTTAACAGCAGATAGGTTTTCGGTTGTGCCAAGGTTCAATTCACTCAATGGCTGTAACAATATTTTGGTTTCTCTACAATTCATACTAACAAACTTCAAAATCCTATACTGCGTCAAAACTGAAACAACAATCTCTCTGTGAGTCTTTTCATCTTCATCAATCAATGGAATTCTTCTTGCTGAACTTTCAATCATCTTGACACAAGCTTCATATAAGGATTTGAATGGATGGATAGAGATAGTTTCCAACTGTGGAGCACCAATAGCTTTTTCAACGTCTCTTAATCCGTTCAATGTTAAATTATCAACAAATTGGAATTGATCAGTGTTCTGTGAATAGTACTGAATAACGTTAATGAAATCACTTGAAGTTAACAAACCAGCAAATCTCGACGTCTTACTGTTCCATAATGGCGCAGAAACAATACTGTTTTGAAGTAAGATGTTTAAAGCTCTTTTCACCAATAAAGAAGTTTCGAAAACAATTAGTCTATATGAGACAGGAAGCACGTCAAAAGAGTTTTTGCTTTGTAGGAAGGATCTGATTGCCTTTAATGCAATTTGTTGGTCCTTTCTTATTCGCTCGATTGTCATGTTTGGCGGTAGACTGTGATGCTGGCTACTTGATGCCTGTGTCATTGGAACGGAGCTCATGGTGTACTTAGTGTATTGTTTCTCTATTTCCTTGTCTTTTGCAGCAAAGTATTTATTGATGAAAAGAGTGGTGGTATGAGTAGGGTTGGGGATTGGCAGAGTATTCTAGAGGGAGCGTACCTTTATCTTTTTTTTTTGCAGAGCAGTATTACAAGGAAGTTGATGGTGACTTGATCTGGTTTGAAAAGTACAGTGGACTAGTATGTAAAAGAAACCGTTATTGGGGGACTCACAATAATAACCAAAAGGCTGCATTTGGTTGAGCATTCAGGGATGATTGAATGGAAGCGAGGACAGATCCAATGCAATTTGGAATTTGGAGTCCAAGGGTGTTTTAGTGGGCAGTTAGCCAGGAATGGCAGATTCTTGCTGGGGAGTCTGGAGTTGACCTCATATGCATATATCTGTGTAGTTTAGATGAACAAGAGGATGATGGTTTTCATTTGCCTACTATTGTTAAACTATTGCGGCTAAGAACAGTAACAGCAATGTCATTCTCTCACAAAGACTTTGACCTTTACAAAGACCTGTCCCCTACCGACGAGCAGGCTGCTGCTGCCATGCTCGGAACAACACAAGAGTCTCACCCTGCTCCAGACCAGATAATTGATGATGACTCTCTGAATCTCCCCGTCCAGCCTCCACAGTTTCCTTATGACCCACCTCATGATATACCAGATACAAATTCTGCTACCATCCAAGATTATAAACCAGCAAATACTCTTCAAAATCAAGGGGATAAAGTGGAAACAAAGGGCGGTGACAGCACACAGGCCACCACCACACGCATTTCAACGGCTACGCCGTCTGTCTCGAATGCTCATATGTACTCCCAAATTAAGCATCAGCAGGAGCAATTACAACACCAACAAAGTCAAAGCGAACTCCAATTACAAATACAGCGACAGCAAAGGCAACAGCAACAATTACATCTTCAGCAACGGTTGCAACAAATGCAGCAAAAGCCCCAATCCCAACAACCCTTACAACAACCGCAAGAAGTGGATGAGAATGGTATCCCTGTTGATATGGTGAAAGCTATGAACTATGTACAAGAATCCACAGAGGAGTACAAAGAAGTAGACTTGTCAGAAAGATTACTTCGAGCCAAACAAGAAGAAGATGAAGGTGTTCAACAAGACAGTGACTTTGAAGGTGAAGATTTTGAAGACCTACTCGAAATGTTTGATATTGACCCTGAAGAGATTTCTCTTGATCTAAGCCTCAATGAAAGACAACAACTTTTGATAGAAGCGATGGATAATGAGGAATTGAGCAGGTATGAATTTTTCCGTAGAACCAATTTGAACACCAATGGCATTAAAAGATTAGTCAATAATTCAATCGGTCAAACAATCAGTAACGATTTCGCTAAGATTATTGCCGGTGTGGGGAAAGTGTTTGTTGGTGAGATTGTTGAAAAGGCTAAAGAAGTTCAAAGAAAACAAAATGAAGCAAAGGTTTTAGAGCAATTGGAATACAAGAGAAATTTGAGAAAATATGAAGTTGAAGTTGAGAGTTACAACAATGAGGTTAAAAGAAGGAAACTAGCCGACGAACTAGTTGATGATTTACCTGAAGTTACTTCGATTACTAAGCCTGTTCCTCCATCGTTCTTAGAATCGAACAGTTCATCAACGGATGGTAATAATAATTCAACTGGTAGTGCCGGTTCGCCATCATCATTGGATAATGCAGTTTCTTTTAATGGGTTTAGAATCACAATACCTGATTCTTCAACTCAGTTGTCACCTGATCATATTAGAGAAGCTTGGAGATTATATCAAGAAGAGAATAATACCGTTGTTCAAGGTAGATGGAGACAACAAGGTGGTGGTAATGGATGGATGTTTAGATAGAGTATTTAATATTTGTGTGTTTTATGTACTTTTTGGGAAGAAAAGCCTGTACTAATAGAATAAATGGTGTATTTTTTTTAGTAAACAAGGAATTTAAGGAATACGAATACTTAAAAAAGTAATGTTGATCTATATTAAGACATAATGAGCAAGCAATAGTAAGTGGCAATAATGGCAGAGCATAGAAATATACAAATGTGGAAAAAAAAGCTGAAACAATATAAGAGCTAAAGTAATATAAACAAACTTTGTAGAGGATTATGGAGAGAACAAAATCTTGACGTGTTTTTCTTTATGGTTGACCAACTCATCGAAACCAAGCTTAACACCATCTTTCAATTTGATCTTCGAAGAAATTAGTGACTGAACTTCCTTGATTGGAATTAAACCTGCTTCAAAAGCGGCAACACATTCTTCGAAATCACTCTTGACAAAACAAATTGAACCGGTAACCAACTTTTCAGAGAATGTAACATGCATTGGTTCGTAACTAACCTCCTTTTTAGTGAAAATACCAACATTAGTGGCGACACCACGAACAGTCAAGGCCTTAAAACTTGTTTCGAAAGTAGCTGGGACACCGGAACAATCAAAGGATCTGTTGAAACCATAACCAGTTGGTGACATTTCCTTTAACTTCTCAACACACTCGTCTGTGGTCTTATCTGTTGGATCAAAAACTTCAACACCTAGCGAAGATGCTAATTCTCTTCTAATAGCCGAAGGCTCACTGACGACAATCTTACCAGCCTTGTGACCTTTTAATGCGAAGATTGTAGCAAGTCCAATTGGACCACCACCTAAGATCAAAGCAGAATCACCTTCATCTAACCGAGAGACCTTAACAGCGTGCCATGAAACAGCAATTGGTTGAATCAATGCAGCAACGTCCATTGGAATCTTGGATTCATCAATTTTAATCAACTTGGTGTCAGATGTAACAAGGTACTCTGCTAATCCACCGTTATGGAAACCTAAACCTGTTAAACCTAGGTAATCACAAGCATTATAGTGGCCCAATTGGCAAGCTTCACAGTTGAGTTCATCTCTACGTGGAGAATCTGGGAATCTATCTTTATCTAAACAAGTACCTGTAACTTCAACGACAACCTTATCACCAACTTGGAAATCAGTGACGTCAGCACCAACTTCAATAACTTCTGCAGATATTTCATGACCTAACACTAAGCCAATTGATAAGTCCATACCAGAGATTTCATGACCATCTTTCTTAAAAAAGATTGGACCGTCCGTGTATTCTTTCAAATCAGAACCACAGATACCAGTGTAGTGAACTTTTAGTTTAACCTCTGATGAATGCGCAATTTGAGGTTCCGGGTAGTTTTCGGTGTATCTAATATCCCCTCTGTCGTGGTAAACGATAGCTTTCATTGTGAATTGGCGATATATATATGTGGTTGTTTGATTGTTAGTTTGTCAAAACTAGATAATGTTTTACACCTTTTGGTAATTTTTACGAAAGAAAAGAATTAAATTAGAATATTCAAATGAAGCAATCTCTTTCGTTGTAACTGGGCGTGAGACATCAAAACGGCCAAGAAAATAGAAAAGTCAATGGAGATAGATGTATATGGATGAGATTTAATTGGGAATTCTGAATAGTTCAACACATTGGTATTACAGCATGTTGAAGTTGCAAGGTGCATTTCTCTGCATGATGGCTGGATTGATCGACTGAGAGCAATTCACCCATTAATATTTCTCGTTCATGCTGCTAAGAATACGACGTAGGTAAAGATAGACTATAACAGTTGGGATTGGACTTCATAAGACATGCCAATGCTCATCATCCCTCGAATAATAGTTCACAACTCATATCGCTATCTTCATTTCTACTCCATCTGAGGAAGTCTGATTACACGGATAAATGATAGATAGAGATAATAGAGGGGCTTTTAGAATCCAAATACCGCCAAGGCTTTGGCCGAAAGCCTGAACAGGAGGACTTTTCTCAACTTGTGACAGTGCAATTGTCGCAATATGCCCATTCTCTATATATATTGCGTTATAATTACCCTGCCTTGTTGCGGTATCTCTTGTTGATGGCAAACACAACAATCGATGGGGTTGATAGGCTATTGGATGGAGTGATTTTGTCTCAATTGGGAAAGTTCTCCAATGGCGATAAATATTGTCATCAGAGAGAATCGAGTATGTAAATGTCGCCAACTGCAGTACTATGCTGAAGATAGAGTACAGGTAGCTGCTTAATAGCATAGGAAGGAATTGAGTTGAAGGGAGCTACCGATGATAATTGGCTTACGCTCTCCATATTTCCGTAGTGCTATTTTGTTGGATCTCGTTGTCCAATAAAGACCATTGTTGGTAGTCTGGATATACCTCAATATGCTGGAGGCAATCATGAACCTGTCAGGGCTAAATTGCTGAATTGGCACAACTGGGTGATGTGATGAATATCTTCCCATGAGCCACGGCCAAGTAAAATCGCAAGCACGGCTGAGAAAATCCACCAGGCTCAGTCTTAAAAAATCCCTCCTATTCTGTCTGTTTTCTCTCGGGTGCAAAGAAACCGAGTGGTTCCTCTCCTTCAGGATTTTCATCTATAAAAGAAACATGTTTCCCATTTTTTCAACCCTTGCCGTTTGCTGTCTTTTTATTTCTTTATTCTGTTGTTCCCCTATTTCTTCAATTCAAAAGCTTAGTTAATATATCTGTTTTTAGATTTGAACTTCTCCCCTCCCCTTTGAAATTTTTCCCCTCCCCACAAAAAAACCAAAAAAAATGGCTCCTTCTAAAACTACCAACAAGATTACTTTTTCCTTAAACTGGACTCCAGAACCATACCACATTCCTGTCTTCCTTGCTCAATCTAAAGGCTACTTTAAAGAACAAGGCCTTGACATTGCCATCATGGAACCTTCCAACCCTTCTGACGTCACCGAACTTGTTGGTTCTGGTAAAGTTGATATGGGTTTGAAGGCGATGATCCACACTTTAGCTGCTAAAGCACGTGGTTGGAATGTCACTTCAATTGGTTCTTTATTAGACGAACCATTTACTGGAGTGTTATACTTGAAAGGAAACGGTGTCACTGAAGACTTTACCTCTTTGAAAGGTAAGAGAATTGGTTACGTTGGTGAATTCGGTAAAATTCAAATCGATGAATTAACCAGACACTATGGTATGACTCCTGATGATTATACTGCTGTTAGATGTGGTATGAATGTCGCTAAGGAAATCATTGATGGTAATATTCATGCTGGTATTGGTATTGAATGTGTTCAACAGGTTGAGCTGGAAGAATATTTGAGAGCTCAAGGCAGAGACACTAACGATGTTGGTATGTTGAGAATCGACAGATTGGCTGAATTAGGCTGTTGTTGCTTCTGTACTGTCTTGTACATCGCCAACGATGAATTTATTGCCGCTAACCCTGAAAAAATTTCCAAGTTCATGAAGGCAATTAAGAAGGCCACTGACTTTGTCATCAACAATCCATTAGATGCATTTGAAGAATTCTGCCAGGTTAAGCCGTTAATGAACAGTGACTTGAACACCAAAATTTTCGAAAGATGTTTTGCATACTTAAGTGCATCTTGTTACAATGTTGACAGAGATTGGCAAAAGGTTAACAACTATGGTAAAAGATTATTGGTTTTACCATCGGACTTCAAGCCAAACTACACTAACGAGTTCTTAGATTGGGAAGAACCAACTGAAGTTAACGATCCTAATGAGGCTCAAAGATTAATGGGAATTCACCAAGAATACTGTAAATGTAACGGAGGATACCGTAGATTAGTCTTAAACAATGTTTAAGCCGCTAACACAAAGGATTTATTTTTATGGCTTGTGATTTTTTGGTACTGCTAATGATGTCTTTTTTCTTTTGTAAGAAGTTGGGGAACTACTTGCTTGGATGACGTCAAATTAAGTTAGCATCTTGATGATTTATTAATTTAATATTGTCATAGCCAAAACAACCATTACCATTTCAAATGATAATCTTGCGTTCTTTTTTTTGTTTTGGGAGAACAATAATCAAAGGGGAAAACTATATAACACTACTTTTTTGTTTCTAACTTTTTTTTAGATGACTACTTTTTTTTGTATACTTTTTTTCTGTCAATATTAATATGGGGATATTATGTTGTTGAGCATAAGTTTTACTATTTGTAACACTGTAGTAGTTTTGAAACAGAGGCTGTGAAAACAAAGGTTAAATATGTGACTGTTCAAGTAGGAAGTTAAGAATCTCCTGGTCAAGAATATTCTCACTATACTTTAATATCAACTTTTATTAGAAGCTAGTTTGAGCTTCACACATCGTGTTGATACTTGGACATAAAAATAAACCAAACTAGTTGGACTTCTGTATTTAGTTACATATAATCATTAAAATAAGGATTACACATAATCATTAAAATAAGGATGAAAAATGAAATATCAGACAACATAAAAAATTAACAGTTAAAAATCGCAAAGATAACTCCTCTAAGAGAATTCGACATGTTCAACGGATTGTTTCTCAACATCCTTTTCAATGGCTAAAGTAGCTTCTTCACCATCAAAGATTTGAGCAATTTCTTCCAATGAGTGACCTTTAGTTTCTGGGAAGAAAAAGTATGTGTTAGCGAAAATGACAGCCAATATACAACAGTAGAAGATGTAAAATTTCCATCCAATGTTCTCCATAGCAATAGGGTTACAGAATGAACCAATAATTAAAGCACCGAAAGTAGTTCCCATAGTGACAGTGATACCCTTAGCTCTCAAATGGTATGGCCAGATTTCAGTTGGGTAAGAAATAACTAATGGGGTGAAGGCAACATCATAATGGAAAAAGTAAATGAAGATGAACGCAAGGACACCTTGACCTAAACTATGACCACCGTTCTTATCAAATTCTGCTGATAGGGCAGTCCAAATAATATAGGAAACAAGCATTCCACTAGTTGACCACAACAATAATGGTCTTCTACCAAACAAATCAACCACTAAAGCAGCACCGACAGCAGCGGCAAAATTGAAAATTTGAAGCAAACCGTTAATCAAAGTTTGAGTAGATGAAGAAGTGTAACCGATAGTATCCAAGACTAGAGTGAAGTAATAAGAAATAACCGCATTACCACACCATTGGGCAGAGATAGCTAAAGTGACAGATAAATATAATCTTTTTCTGTTACCTGGGGTTTTCCATAAATCAGTCCATTGAGATTGAGAACCTTCGGCTTCAATATCTAGGGCTTCAATAATCTCAGACATCTCAACTTCAACTAATCGGGATGTTTCATCACCTGCACCATGGTATTTGACGAGAATATCTCTTGCTTCAGAAATTCTGTTTTTGGAAACTAACCATCTTGGTGATTCTGGAACAAAATATAGCATTAACATTTGAATAGCTGGGTAGCCGGCTTGTAAAATGGTTGGAATTCTCCATGCCCAGTTGTCACCACGACCGGAGCAACCATAAGCGGTCCATGAGGCTAAGATAGCACCTAAATAGAAGAAAGTGTTGTACAAAGCAGTGACCTTACCTCTGTGTGATGGGTAAGCCAATTCTGCAATAAGCATAGGAGAAGCTTGGCCAGCAATAAGACCCCCTATACCAACAATGAATCTCGAAGCAATCAATTGACCAATGTTTCTGGAAGTTGCTTGAATAATCGTAGCAATGATGATAAGAGCAGTACCTAAACCCAAAGAAAATTTTCTACCAAATTTATCGACTAACCAAGAAGTTATAAAGGCGACGGCAAAACCACCAATACTTTGGGCAGCATTGATAAAACCTAGCCAAGTACCCTTAGGGTTACCAAATTTTGTTCTCCATTCTTCTAAAGACTGAAGACCATTCATCAAAGAACCGTCATAACCACCAGCGCCAGAGGATAAAAGTGGACAAAGCAACAACAAGTTCAAAGTTAACAATGTTTTTTGCCTGTACCATGGTTTTTGTCCGACTGGTAAAGCTTCAGCAAGAGCTGGACCAACGATGTCAGCAACAGGCGTGAACTTCAACTCTTTTCCAAAGATTTTCATATCAATATATATATATGTAAGTGTGTTTTAAGTGATTTTGTATATTTGATAATAATGCTTTATTTTTAGAGCAAGAATAACAAATCGCAATTTTTGAACACCAAAAGTAGAGGAAATCAAACTCTTTTTATACTGGCAAAACACAAAGAACTGACAATATCGTTTGTATGGTGTAAACAAGAATGCAAACCTTTCTATGAAGTCGACTAAAGTAATTTGGGGTCCAAGATCACTCCTCTATTTATCCCATGTACATGACTCCCGTTCTCACAGATCTATCACTACCCTAAGTTTCAGTCATTATTACCCAGGACAATCTTCCCCAGAAACTTGTTATTGTTGAGTCTATTATACCCCACCTAACATGCATGTAGCCCACCAGACAATGTCATATGGCCACCCTTATTTAGTTCTTTTCCATCCCGTTCACATGACATCAAATTGTAGATGGCTGAAATATGTTCAGTATATTTGTGGTTGAAGCGGAAAGGCTTCATATGCACTGGCAAGATTTGTTTTCTAGATATACTCTGAGACTGGATTCTCATACCACCCCAACAACTTTACTGGTTAGTGTTTATTCTAATGGCAGTACTGACCAATGATTTGAACACATTTCCTCTCAACAACGAATAATAAGCCTTTTACTTACTTACCATGATGCTTTGTGGTCTCTTTCCAGTTTAGTGTCAGCCGCACGGTATAAATTCTTTCCCAAGCGAGGAACAAATCGGGAAAGCTTGAGTTTGAGCTCATTTAGGCGGAATAGTTGTTGTCTTGGGACAACGGCTGTAGGGCGTGCAGCGTGTACTATCTGTGGGGTATTAATTGTTCCAAGTTTATTTCTATTCTTCTTATATCTGGCAAGCCCCTTCCATTTCTCTGGCTCTTGTGTGTCGAGCGGAGATGGTGTATAGCATAAAGTGATATCCCTTTATTTCTTTTTTGAGCATGTTGTTTGAAAGTTGGTCGTCAGTGGCCAGGAACATTCTGTATTGATCACTGACGACATAAGATTACTTCTTTACATGGATGACAACTCGTTACTAAAAATAAGAAGTAATGGGTTTGTTGTCATAAGGTTTCTGGTTTTAAGATCTCTTTTTGTTCTTACGGATTGTGGGTCGCTTGTTCCGTCCCTTACGCAAGTCTGCAAAAGTTCTTCAGCATATTTCAACAACAATTAAATTTCAGATGTAGCTTCCGAAAAAAACTTCTATTGGCATACCGGTTGGAACCCGGTTAAATACTGAAACTGTCACACTTAATAGGTTATATATTTAAGAACAGTTTGAGGTAGTTTGTTCGTGTCAATAGACTAGGAATCGGTGATCATCTGAGCTACTCTTACACCGGAAGCAAATATACCTATCTTTCAATTCTTCTGTTTTAACTCAGGATGCTTGAATTCTGATGTACGTCATTAAACAATACAGAATGTGTATATTGTCAGGAATATCGGGATTCTCACAGGATTCTTGCGTAAGTGAATAACATAACACGTTCATATCTACTGATTAGTAATACTTCGGAACACTAAGCTCCTTTAAAACTGAGTATTACTAATATCATAAACAACATAAATATAGATATATGTTTCTCTTTCTTATAATTATATAAATGCATAAGAATTGAATAAAAGATCAGGGGTTCTAATCAATTTTAAGCTCATATAATACTACGATTATATAATATCCTGCTTTATAAGGTTTATGCACGAAAACCTTAACATATATATACATTCGATACAATACAACACAATGCAATACAATTTATATGGAAAGGTTTTTATTATTACTCGCTTTTTGCATTTTAGAATCCCGAAAGGACACTGAATAAAAATACACATCTGACTAAATTTTCTTTATGATCACTGTCGGATTTCAAATTGAAGCTATCAGCAGTTTGTTTATAGAATCCCGAAAGGATTCCATATAAAAATACCCATTTGACTAAATTTCCTTTATGATTACTGTCGGATTTCAAATTGTAGTTGTCAGCAGTTTGTTTATAGAATCCCGAAAGGACACTGAATAAAAATACACATTTGACTAAATTTCCTTTATGATTACTGTCGGATTTCAAATTGCAGTTATCAACAGTTTGCTTATAGATGGGTGGTACATGGGGAGAGGTATTCTAAATCACCCAACATTTTAAACATTATGTTGGATAATCACTGTTACTGACGTAATTCTAGTTTGTATAAATAGGTTTTTTCGTTCTGTATATGTTCGGGTTCTTTTGTTGTTTTGTTTATACTGGCCAGATACCAGTAATATCAAGGTAACATTGATTCAGTCGGCGAACATCATACGGAATTAAGAGGGATTGCTTGGACAGTCAACTGGGAAAGCTATATAACACAGCTTTCTTGTTTCTAACTTTTTTTAGATGCCTACTGTATAAATGTCTATTAAGTGATTTTGTATATTTGATAATAACGTTTCACACTTAGAGTGAAAATAGCAAATAGCAGATAGCTAGCTACCTTTGAACGCCAGAAGTAGAGGAAATCAAACTCTTTTTACATTAGCAAAACCCAAAGAGCTGACCATATTGTCGTTATGGTGTAAACAGGTATGTAACGTTTTCTAAGAGCTCGGCTAAAGTAAACCGGTGTCCAAGATCCCCCTTTTGACCCATGCACATGACTCCTGTTCTCACAGATCTATCATTACCCGAAATTCCACTCATAATTGTTAAGATTAGGTCATCCGAATATGTGGGATGAATATTAGGTAATCACAGAGGCAGAGTAATATAGGGCACTTCACTCCTTAATCTAGTTGGCTGCTTCACAGCTCTTACACATTCTGGTGTTATATATAAATATAGGCCACTTTATTGCTTTCTCTTATATAGGTTTATATAATAGTACTTCTTCCACTGGGAAGAGTAGACAAATTATATCCTATTGTTGTAGCTAATCTAATAATGGCCGGATCCTGATAATAATTACCAAGGACAATCTTCCCCAGAAACTTGTTTTTGTTAAGTCTATTATACCCCACCTGATATGCACATAGAGAACAGTAAAGCCTGTCAGGAATATCGGGATTCTCACATGACGCTTACGTAAGAGAATAACATTTAGACCTTTTATACCTTTTAATTAGTAATACTTCGGAGTAATCGGAATACTAAGTCTCCTCTAAAACTAAGTATTACTAATAACTTCAACAACATAAATATGGATACATTTCTCTCCTTTATAACTATATAACTTTATAAGAATTTGAATAAAAGATCAGGGGTTCTAATCTACTTTTAAGCTCATATAATATTACGATTATATAATATCCTGTTTTATGGGTTTATGCATAAAAGACCTTAACAAAGCCAGCACCCACATAACCCGCCAGACGCCGGCATTTGACCACCCTTGTTAGGCTTTCTTCCATCCCGTCTGAATGACATCTAATTATAGATGGCTGAAATATATTCTCTATAGTTATATTTAAGGAGAAAGGAGAAAGACTTTCTATGTACAAGCAAGATCTATTTTTTAGATATACTCTGCGACTGAGTTCTCATGTCACCACAACAACTTTATTGACTAGCGGTTATTCAAATGGTAGCACTGACCAATAATTAGGAAACTTTTCCTCTCGACAACGAATAATAAACCTGGCACCTACAAGCCAAGATGATACTTGTTGTTTCTTTCTGGATTAGTGTCAGACGCACGGAACAAATTCTTTCCCAAATGGGGACGAAAGCAGGAAAGCTTGAGGTCATTTACGCCAGGTTGACTCAGGATACTCAAATTCTCATCCACGTCACATACAAAAGAGAATGCGAACATACAACACAGTAGGAGACAATACAGTATCATACAACACAATTCAATTCATATCAAGTTGTGGTATTAATCGCATTTGGCATCAAAGAAGGAATAGTTAATGAAAATACCTGTTTAACTAAGTTGCCTTTACAGCTTACAGTCAGATTTCCAATGACCCTTATTAGCGGTCTTTTTAGCAGATGGATAGTACATCAGGAGGGGCATTCTAAATCACTCAAAATTTCAAATACTATGTTGATAGTCGTGGTACTGAAGTAATTTTAGCTTGAATAAATTGATTTTTTCATTCGGCATACATGGGGGTTGTTTTGTTGCTTCCTTATATGGTATGCCAGTAATATCGACGGCCAAGTTGATTCAGAGGGGGAACATTATGCGGAATTATTATTGATTGCTTAGCCAATATATATCCCACTATGATGAATACAAAGTATATGGGGCAATATGGAATTCATGTTCTGTATTACGCCTTACAGCTTAGTTTTATATATGCGACCATGCCAGTAACGGGCCAAGGTTCGAAATGCTGAGCCAGGAATTGCCTAAACATATGTTACTGAACTTTTGGACACTGAAAATGTAACTCTGGATGATGAAATCATGTTTATTTACATTAGGAAACTAAAAATTAACATCTGTTTAACGGGGGAAGAATTCCCACAAACATGTCTCTTCGGAGAGAAATCACCTTGGACGTTACATAAACCGTCTGTACCTATCAAATTAGGCCCATTTGCAGAGCTCAGGAATTCAATATTCTCTAACTGATTTATGTAAGCTAACTGATATGCAGTTCACTGTAACTTAGAACCGGCTGAGTATCCAATATTGTTAGGATTAGGTCATCGGGAATATGCAGGATGGAGATTAGGTAATCACGTAGACCGAGACATACAGGGCGTCACTCCTTAATCTAGTTGGCTGCTTCACAGCTCTTACACATTCTGGTGTTATATATAAATATAGGCCACTTTATAGCTTTTCTCTTACGTAGGTTTATATAATAGTACTTCCACTTGGGAGACCAGACAAAATATGTTCTATTGTTAAACCTAATCTAATAATAGCTAGATCCTGACAAATATCTTTAAAGTGGGGGAGATATCTGCATCCGAAAATGCGTGGACGGCTTGTCTCCAAATAACTCTAAAACAAGGCAGGTATGAATAGATCGTGCGAGTCACATAAATCTTTGAGATTTAAGCTCCTCCACTTCAATTTCTTGCCAACAGGAGCAGAAGGCAGATGGATCGACTAATTGTAACCAGTGGCGGACAACAACCTGCATACGTACATAGGTAGTTTTACCAGCAGGCGCAGGTGCCAGAAAATAAATTTAACTTGTGGTTATGCAGGATTTTTAATCCAAATGACTAGTAACATTCCGCTGGCATTAACTCTGGTGGAGAACACCAAATTAGCAGGATATTAGAATTTGTTCCGATGAGTCGGAGTTAAACTTGTGGGGTTATTCGCAGGCCCGCGGTTCTGCACATTGTTGTTGAATATATGAATCGTTGCGGGGTCACAATGTGTGATTAGTTATCCCCAAGCTTGCCTTGTAAAATTAACTTCTTCCCACAGAGTCAATCCTAGATTTCACTGCGACAAAATAGAGATGACAGGTTTCATTTGAAAGTTTCGGAGATTGTATTGAAATCTGTTAGCGTCATGATCATCCCAGGCTGGGAAATCTTACACCAGTAGATGTCTCACCATTGTGATTTTCGGAAGTGAAAGTGAATTGATTTTAAAGAATTCTTCAGTCTTTACAGGAAAAACATTTCATCTTGCTTGATGAATTTAAAGGGGTGAATGATTAAACCATTTTGGCTTGCTTTTAATCATTTATCCGCTTATTCAAGTTTCCCTGTTCACATATATATAATCGCATTATATATATACACCGATTTATATATATACGTTCGTTCCATCCCAGTCCAAAGAGTAATCTCATCTGAAGATTCAAGACTAGCGCCGCATCACTCCCGTGGATTTTCACCTAACTCAATTAGGCAGGTTGTATCCCGAAGAAAATGCAGAGGGGAGTAAAGGTGAACTATCCTAGGGTTTTGTGAGTCTATCTTTGAGGATTTTCCACAGAAGTGGAGCTGTGGGGTATTTACCAACTTCTTCGGACAACTCGCCCAAGACGTTGACGGGCATGCAGTACAGGAAACAACGGTGTATTTATATGGGTCAACTTGCTCTTCTTTAGAACCACAGCTTCTGTGCCATTTGCTTGCCACTTTTTTTCTTCTTCTATCAAGTCAATTAACTACCAACTGCTAGGTTCAATTATAGTTAATAAAGTTACAGCCATTAATACCGTCATGTCCAAAGAATTTAACGTTGAAGAAATTTTATCAGAATTAACAACCAAAGAAAAGATCAAGTTATTATCCTTGAAAGATTTCTGGCACACAACTGAAGTCCCACGTTTATCAATTCCATCACTACGTTTATCTGATGGTCCTAATGGTGTCAGAGGTACCAAGTTCTTCCGTGCCGTTCCATCCGCTTTGCTGACTGCTGGTACAGGTTTAGCATCCACTTGGAACATGGACTTGTTAAAAGAGGCTGGTGATCTGATGGCTACTGAGGCTAAGCATAAAGGTGTTCACGTTATTTTGGGTCCAACTTGTAATATCCAAAGAGGTCCGTTAGGTGGTAGAGGTTTTGAATCCTTCTCCGAGGATCCATTATTATCTGGTTATTGTTCTGCGAACGTTATTAATGGTATTCAAGAGCAAGGGATTTCTGCAACTATCAAGCATTATGTTTGTAACGATTTAGAAGATGAAAGACAACTTGTTGATTCTATCGTTTCTCAAAGAGCTTTGAGAGAAGTTTACTTATTACCTTTCCAGATCGCGTTCAGAGATTCTAATCCAAACTGTGTCATGACCGCCTATAATAAAGTTAACGGTGAGCACGCTTCTCAATCCAAATTCTTGCTAGATGACGTTTTAAGAAAGGAATATGGTTGGGATGGTCTGATTATGTCTGATTGGTTTGGTGTTTATTCTTTGAAAGAATCACTTGATGCCACTTTAGATTTAGAATGTCCTGGTCAGCCATTAATGAGAAAGCACGATTCTTTAGCTCATGCCATTTCAGCAAGAGAGATTTCAATGGATGTTATCGACGAAAGAGTCAGACATGTTTTAGAATTGGTTAAAACTGCTTTAAAGACTGGTATTCCAGAAAATGGTAAAGAGGATGCTGACAATAATACACCTGAAACCTCAGCATTATTAAGAAAGGTCGCTCAAGAAGCTGTTGTTTTATTGAAGAACGACAGCGATATCTTGCCATTAAAGAAAGAAGAAACAGTTGCCGTTATTGGTCCATCTGCGAGAATTGGTAGAATCAACGGTGGTGGTTCAGCTTCATTAAATCCATACTATAACGTTTCCATCTTTGATGGTGTTGCATCTAAGATTGGCAAAGCTCCTGAATTTGCCCTAGGTTGTTCAATTGATAAGGTATTATACGATATGGGTAAATCCGCCACTCATGATGGTGGTAAGAAGGGTTGTAGCTTCAAGGTTTACAAAGAACCGGTTGGTACTCCAAACCGTACTTTAATTGAAGATTTCACTTTCGCCTCAACTAAATTCTGGTTGTTCGATTACATTAATGAAAAGGTTGAAAACGACTTGTTCTTCATGGATATTGAAGGTGAGTATACTCCTGAGAAATCCGGTAACTACGACTTCAAGGTTTCTTGTTTGGGTACCACTCTTTTATACATTGATGATGAATTATTCATTGATGATAAGACTGAACAAAAATTAGGTCCTCCAAATATAATTGCTACTTCCCTTGGTGAAACCAAATCCAAATTCTTAGAAGCAGGTAAGTCGTACAAGTTCAGAATTGAATTCGGTTCAAGGCCAACTTTTACTGTTCAATCCGATACCATCTTATCCGTTGGTGGTGGTTCTATAGATGTTTCCATTGCTTTATCTGAATCCGAAGAACAAAGAATCAAGGACGCTGTTGAGACTGCCAAATCTGTTGATAAGGTTGTTATCTGTACCGGTACTTCTGCCGACTGGGAATCTGAAGGTTACGACAGGGCCGACATGGACTTACCAGGTGCTCAGGATAAGTTGGTTGAAGCTGTTTTGGCTGTTAACAAGAACGTTATTGTTGTTAACCAATCTGGTACTCCAGTTACTATGCCATGGGCTGACAAAGTTCCAGGTATTGTTCAAGCCTGGTTCAACGGTTGTGAATCTGGTAATGCTGTTGCTGATGTTTTATACAACGATTACAACCCAAGTGGTAAATTATCCTTAACTTTCCCAAAGAAGAATGAAGATAATCCAGCATTCTTGACCTTCAAGTCTGACAACGGTACATGTGTTTACGGTGAAGATGTCTTTGTTGGTTACAAATACTATGAAAAGACCAAGACTGAACCATTATTCGCTTTTGGTCATGGTTTATCGTACACTTCATTCAAATTTGACAAGTTCGCCGTTAAGGTTGAAGGTGATAAGGTCGTTGCTAGTGTTCAAGTTACCAACACTGGTAAGTCTGCTGGTTCTGAAGTTGTTCAATTCTACGTTGGTCCACCAACTACTACCACTGTTGTTGAAAGACCATTGAAGGAATTGAAGGGTTTCCAGAAGGTTGCTTTAGAAGCTGGAGCCAGTAGTGTTGTTACTATTGAAGTTCCAGTCAAATATACCTGTTCATATTATGATGGTAATAGATTGAAATGGTGTACTGAAAAGGGTGAATATACCGGTTTAGTTGGTAACTCATCTGACGGTGAATTATTGAGTGATAAGTTCTCCATTGACAAGACCAGTTACTGGACAGGTTTATAAAAAGCTTTTTTAAATAGTTTTCAGAATCTATAATTTCTCCTGGATAGATAGATAGTTTTTCCTTTTCAATATATATACCTTATGGAATCTTTCAATTGCTGAAAAAGAAATAACAGGTTGCATACAGACATAGGTGGTGTAATATGGATAGATCCGAGTGAGATGATTCGAGGGTATTGTGAAATAATGTACTAAAATGACTCAATCGGAGTTGTTCATGTTATATGTCACTTAACAAGTGGAACCAAAAAATGGTACGATCCAGTAGGTCCCAGCCAATCAGAGCCACTCATCACTCCCCGATCCTACTTCAAACCCCACCGTGCCAAATTCTCCGTGCCAGCCAACCAAAGTCCGAGGATCGTTCGATCCCGCGTTCTCCCGCGTTCTACCGCCCACTCTCTTCCGATAGTCCCCTTCCGTCGCGTCGATTGTTTCACTGTTGTTCTCTTAGTTGCGTTCGTTTGCGGTCATTCGAGTAATCTTTTTTTTACGACTCACATAGCCTTTATAAATACCCATCAGTTTGCTGGTTTGCACTTCATTTGTAGAACTCTTCAGTTCACAATCGCTTGTTAATTTCTATTTCGTTTTCCATCGTTTTCACTATATATCACCTAAGTAAGACTCCAATCTCATCTACAACTACCACTACCTACAAAATGAAGATCGTTACAAAAGAAGAAATGGATGCCCATTCCTGGGCCACCCTGACCGGTGGTTTAAACGGTGCCATTTTAGGAACTGCCATCTCCATTGGTATCTATGCAATGGCTCCTAGAAGATTCCCACGTTTATTCACATTACCTTGGTCCATTCGTACTGCTGTTGCAATCATTCCACCTGTCTTTACAACTGTCGTTAATGCTGAATTGGCCTCAAACAGATTCGACGAGCAAATGTATTCATCTGAGTTTGCTCAACACAAGCTATTGAAGGAACATCAACGTTGGAGTAATTTGTCAACAACTGAAAAGTGTGTTGAAGTGTTAAGTAACAGCAAGTATAAGATCATTACTGCATTATGGGCAGGTTCGATGGTTGGTTCTTGGGTCGTTGTCAACAGAGATCCAATCCTAACAAAGACTCAAAAATTCGTCCAAGCTAGAATGTACGCCCAATTTATTACCGTTGGTTTACTACTGGCTTCAATGGGTTTGAGTATCTACGAAGAAAACCATCATTTGAACAAGGCTGATACCAAGGAGAACTCCTACTTGAAAGAAGTTATCACTGAAGGCGAAGAAGCAAAGTCTGAAGCGGAGGCTTCCACCTACGAAGCTGCTAAAGGTGCGGCAATTGTTGCTGAAAGAAAAAAGGCTGCTGCTGCCGCTGCCGCTACTCCAGCCCCTGTTGCGAGTGAAACTGCCTAATTTACTAACCACCAATAAAACACCCCCACAAAGCAATAAAAGCAGATTTACTTCAACCATGCTCATTTGGTACTGTTTGTTTGTCTTTTGAAATTTGATGACATTATTTTTCATGTTCATGTCTATTTTGTTTTTGATTTTAACTTAATGCCATATCTCGATTTTTACCACGTTTGTTTTCTTTGTTTTTTTCCGTCCTTATGCTCCTTCTTTTTCTATTCTTATCTCACTCTTTTTCTCTTAATCTGATTCTTAACGCCGTACATAGACGCCAACACCTCCTTTAAATAATATCATCCTACCTGTGTTTTTTTGATTTCTCCAAAACTTTAAAGTACATGAACGATACCTACTTGTAGACCAGCAAAACTAACGGCGACTAGCCAATTAAAGAAGGATTTTTGTACGAATATGCGTATAATCAAAAAAAACATAAACATTCAATGATACTAAAACAACATAAAAACCAATACAGGAATAAAAAAACAACAACATGGATTCAAATAAAAGATAAAAAATTTACTTATAAGACTAACCAACAACCTAATCCAACAATAGTGGTCCCGATAACAACAGTAATAATAGCAGCACCAGCTGTATCACCATTGCTGAGATCCAACAACTTGTCATAGTTGGTCACCGTTGGAGAACCAGCAGCGCCATCACCAGTAGACGAACCACCATTACTCGCAGTGTATGGACCTGGTCTATCCAAAACCAACAAGCTTTGAATCATTTCCAAAGCCGCCATTTGCTCACCTAATCCATAGTATCCATCCCAGCCGTCATTGAACCAATTTTGACCACAAGTGTGACCATCAGTACCACCAGAACAAGATTGTGCTGCAGCAACGGCACTAACCTCGATCCAACTTCTGATTTTATTATAAGTGGATGGAACAAGAACGGAAGTTAAACCCATAAATCTTGAAAGATAAGCTTTGAAAGATCTTTGATCGTTATCACAAGATCCTGAACCCTGACAAGCAGCTTCGTATAGCACTGAATTATTGAAGAAAACGGTAAGACCATTAACGTAACCTTCAGCTCTAGTTAACCAGACATCATCCTCAGTATAGTTATACAAGTAGGCACAACCAGACATCATCAAACCAGCGTTATAAGTCCATTGTAGCTGAACGACACTGGAACAGTTGTCATCAATATCAGCACCATCGTAAGCGAAATACCAATCACCTTCAGTGATAAAGTCAGCTCCTAATAACCAATCATAAATTTCTTCACACCAAGTAACATATGAATCGTTACCTGTAAATCTAGCCAATCTGGCACCAATATGAAACAAACCAGCATTACTAACGGTATTCTTGTAATCGTAACCTCCATTCCATTGGAAAATTTGCCATCTTAAACCACCGTTACAATGTTCGGTATCCCATCTCCAAGCCATAGTATTGAAAACAGCTTGTGCTAAATATAGCCATTGTGGTAATTCACTAGATGGGTTAGTGAAATTTCTTTCAGCAGCCTGCATAGCAGCAATACCCCAAAAAGCTTGATCATCATTACCTTCAGTTGTACTTTGATTCAATGGAATATAATCATTATCTTCACCAACTTGGTATTGTAAGGCTTGCATAATAATGTCTTCGTAAGTATCATTTTGTAGGTAATACCAGTGATCTAACATCGACCCCCAAGCCCCACCAGCTTCCCACCAATAGTAAGGACTAGTGAACATACCAATGGTACCACCTGAGTGATAACCCCAGTAATAATCCATCAAACCGGAGGATATTAAACCGGTTGCTTCACGAATGGAATCAAGGCTTGTAATGTCAAGATCAATGGCATTAGTGAAAGTAGAAGTTAAGAGAGCTAACAGGATAGAAGCGGTATGGGGTAGCAGTTTCATTTTGGGTCTCTGTAAGAAATATGTATATGTTTATGTTGATAAATAAGGAGGCTGAGGATTTTGATGATATAATTTAGTAAAAAAGGCTGTATGTATAGCTGATAATCAACGAATGACAAACTATGGGTCTTGTTAAGTTTGTATATATACAACTGATATACGAAAAACCTGCAAATTCGAATGCTCTGTTCTATTTATAAATCCTTGTCAGAAAACACGTATTTTTGCGAGTGAATACCGTGTATACAAGTGAAATTAAACAGTGAAAATGAATGAATGAGTCCAATAATCTATATTACTATCTGCTTATATAGTGGTAGTTGAAAAAAACGAAGTATATTCAAATGGGACTAGGGTGAGTGTCTTTTCAGCTTCCTGTTCAGAGTCTATGAACAATGCGATGCTTTAACGGATAAGGTGAAGCTGCAAAACAATCGATCTGTCGAAATCGAAGCCTGGAACCAACTTTTTTCGCTTCTTTTTTTTTATGTTTTTTTTTTAGGAAAAGAAATGGAAAGCGACGAAACGACGCGTCGGTTAGTTAAACTCATAAACAGTGGGGTAATAATCCCTGCTTTCTACTTAATCTGTCTATCTACTTACTTTGCTCGTCCTGTGGATACACAACACCAACCTGGGCACGGATCTTGTCCATAGTCTCCATAACAAGTAAACTCTCTCTATGTGAGTGCATTTCCGGACTGAAGTCTGTTCCTTTAGCAATCACATCGGCACAATAATCAGCTTCGTAATAGAGTCCCCAGCCAGGATGTCTAAACTCGTAAACTTCGTCTTCTTTGCTTGGGTCCAAGTATTGAATAACAAACTTTTCTGGTGCTGCAGGGTTTGGTCTTTCCACATTGGCATAAATTAAAATACTTCCCAACGAGCCATTAATTCTAGCGAATTGTGCTGGACCTCTGTAATGATTAGAACAACTCAACACCGCTTGTCTCTCTGTATTAGCGTATTGCAAAGCTATTGAAGTGGCATAATCGATACCATTCTTGACATCCGAAACAGCCTTCACCGTAAAATCATTTGACTTTTCATAATCAGCACCGCCTAGTAAGATACGAGCGTATGTGAGAGTGTAGACTCCCAAGTCCAATAATGCACCAGCACCAAATTTAGGGTTTTTCAACCGTGCTTCGTCACCTAACTGATCCAATTTGGCATCAAATGAGAAATTAACAGATAATTGATGCACTTCTCCAATTTTACATTCATTGAATAGGACATCACGCAATTTAGTAACAATAGGGAAGAATTTGGTCCATAAAGCTTCCATTAGGAACAACCCTTTCTCTTCCGCCAAATCATAAATAACTTGAGCTTCAGCTTTGTTAATGGTAATTGGCTTTTCACATAAAACGTGCTTCCCGTTTTTTAAAGATTTCAAAACGGTATCTTTGTGCATTGAATGTGGCAAAGCGATATAAATGATATCAACATCAGGGTTAGCATAAACCTCGTCGTAAGTCTGAATTGCTGGCTTAACACCATGGTTAAAAGTTAGCCAATTGGCAGTAAAGTTCGTACCTTTGGCAATCGATGAAGAGCCAATTGCTGTGACAACTTGCTTGTTTTTTGTTTGGTTCAAAGATAGATCCGCTAGAAACAATTCGGAGATCATCCCTGTTCCGATGATACCCCAACGTAGGGTGGAAGCGTTAGTGGTTTCGGTCATATTGCTAATCAATGAAAAGCTGGTTGCATCAATTGGTTGATTTTACTGATTTACTTTTATTTTAGTTGCCAGAAGAGAGAAAATGTACTAGATTATATATCAGATTGATGCTGACAAATGAATTCAACTGGTGCAAATGAATTCAACTGATGCAAATGATAAACTGTGGAGTTCCCCACGTCTCCACTTGAATCAATTTGGGGATCAGCGGGTGAGTTATTACTGAATGCGGCAGCGGCTCCGCCAAAGAGAAAAAGGCACTGCGAGGTGAAAGAAAGCACCGGAAAACACTTGAAGTTTATATTAGATGTACCGTTACGAGGTCTCAATTTCACAAAGATATGATGATTTGCTATGTGTGCGTTAGCAATAAATTTCAAAAATTAATAAACAAACATAGAGTGATGGATGACTAATAAAAGAGTCAGAGAATTGGGCAACAAGCCAACACCCTGAAGAACGGACAAGAAGAAACAAAGGAAACAAAAAAAAAGGATATAAGAATATAAAGTTGGAACAAAAAGCTAATAGGGATATCAAATATTAAAGGAGTGAATTGAGTCTTAGATTTCAACTTCCCATTTGGATTCGTCGTATTCACCACTTTGCCAGTCCCAGTAGAAAGAAATGTAGCTAGGAACGTCCGCAGTAATTTCACAAGCTTCCATGTAGTCACCCATGCTACTTTCAATTATAGAAACATAATCTTCTAAGTTACAAGAGTAACCTGGACCGTCATTACAACCTGGGAATGGAACAACTTGATCATTCAATAACATTCTAACGTAAATGTCATCGGTATTACTGGTTTCATTGTAACATGATAATCTTTCAGTGCTTAGTCTACCACTCATTGGAACAATTTCGGAAACTCTGAAATTCTTGTTGAAGTCCACAACTGAAGCGTCTAAATCCTCATCGGCCTCAAATAAGCCCAAAGCAGTGACATATCTCAACAGATCGTTATCATGGGAGAATGAAAAGTATAAAGAGCCCGCATTTTCAGGACCTTGACTCAATAAAGTGGCAGTGGCGTTGGCATATAATCCACCAGAAACATAGGACATATTATAACCTGGACCATTGGAGTAGTAGTACGTTAGATCCTTATCGTTGCCAAAACCAACAAAGGCATCCATAGATAAAGCATCACAGAACTTGGAGGTACCTCTAACGTTCAATTCAAAACCACAGTAACCGGCCATGGTGTAAATATCTTCGGCTGTAATGTTTAATCCTGGTGATAAGTAGTTTAATCTATCAGCCTCAGCTTGTAAGTAGTCTTGGTTTTGGTTAGCCAGCTTAGAATTCATGGCACTGGTATTAAAGTTGGTACATGCATCAGTGTTAGTCAGAGAGTTAGCACCCATTGATTCTTCTTCTGGAATAACCAATATGGTGAAATTACCGTTTTCACCACCATAATTAAAGAAACCGTTGGCAAAGTTTTTGGCAGTTTGAACAACTCTGTATTGGCCAGAAGCAAAGATTGGTAAAGTTTCGTTGATATTGACCAAGTGAGAGTATCTTTCTCTTAAGCCTGATCCTAGTTCAAAGACGGTTTTCGAACCACCATATGGTCCTGAGAAAGATTCTTGCTCGTATAGGGAACTATCTGGAACAAAATAATCATAATCTTCAACAAAGGCTAATGGACCAGTGATAGGTTGTGTAGAATTCTTAGCAGCACCTTTTAATCTGGTTAACAAAGTTTTGAATCCTTTACCAGTACCAGTGGTTGGGTATCTTTCACCATGTCTCATAAATAAGTGGGCTTGGTCGATGGTGCATTGATATGGAGTTTCAGAGGAAATACCGTAACCAGTGAATTCGACAAATGGACCAGTACCACCTAAGTATCTCAAAATACTTGAACGGTCAGTAGAACTTTGAACGTGCGGCTTAGAAAGGTAAGCTGAAGCTGAAACAGACAAAGTTGTGACAACAGTAGCTAAAGTGGAAAATGATAAAGAGACCATTTTTGAAAGTTTCTTGATTAATAGTATCTGTGATTGGTTTTATCTGGTTACTATAGAGTTGTAAAATGATGTGAGTGAATCAATGAATAAAATTGGAGGATAGTTTAGGTGATATTTATATAAAACCATTTTTCAGAATTCCTATTAAAAGTTTCCAATAAATTGGTGTACCTAAAAAAGGATAAACAAAACAGTAGAGCCCACATGTGACTTGTTTGGATTGGTAATAACAAAGAAGGGACCCAAAAGACTGTCCTACATTGTCCGAAAGTACAAGGAACTTTTCATTGTTGGTACTATAATGTAGGACAGTCAGATTTGGGTTGTTAGGCTAAATGGTGGTAACAAAGTGAAAAATGTAGTTAATATAACAAGTTCAGCAAGGGACGTTTAAACCAGGTTAATTAACTTCTCAAACGGGAATTTAGAAACAAACGAGCAATGGATGAGTGCATGCGGCTTCGGTGGCCTGGCTGAAACAGGAAGATGATGTTGACTGTTTAGAAACACAGGGGGACTTAGTTTTCAAACACCAATATAAAAGAAAATGGCCGAAGAGAGGTTAATAGTTATATCTCTCAATTTAACATAAAGATACATACCAAAACTGTTAGAATACCTGAACAGGTCCGAAGCTGGTGAATAATTATTATAATCCCGAGATCTCGGAGACCACTTTAATTTTTACCGCGCCCAGAAAAAATGGGAAATTGAAAGTGTACCACGTTTTTCTCATAAAGACGGTTTCTAAGAACAGCATTCAAGTCTTTTGAGCAGTCATATAGCATTGTATCTTCAATTACGCTCTGTCTGTGATAACAATATGCCTATAGTCTTTTATTGACCAATAAATTCGGCTTTTGAAACGTAGCCAGAAGGTATGGAAGATTCTGTGGGACAATCACGGTATTCTTACTAGTTCGATGGATCGTCCGAACAGTCATTTTGAGACCAACACGTGGGGACGGACACCCACCCACTAAGGATGTAGAAACGTTTATGGATAACCAGTTTTAGCAAACATTTGCGGGCAGTAGACAATGATTCCTACTAAGACGTCGCTGCATTATACCGTAAATGGATTCGGAGTGACTAATGGGATTCACATTTGCACTCATGTTCAATAGAATTGGATGATGGGCACAAATCCTGTATGTTAAGTACGACTATATTTATTCAAGAAACAAGCTACCAAGAAAAAAACAATAGTATCTAATAAATACAACTATGAAGTAGATAGAAAGCAAATAAGGCCATTCCTAAAACCATAATAAGTTAACGTTGTCACCCCATAATGTTAAGTTTAACTGAATCTTCAAACAACGAAATATATACAAATTGAAAGATATCAACCTTGATTCAGTCATTGCTTCAGAATATACCAAGCAATTCAAGTCAATTGTATGTCGGTGATATGTATACTGACGTAACTAACAGTTGCAGTAGTCATATCACAACTACCTGGATTACTTTCTAATTTACTATACATTGATCTAATATAACATTTAAATAATACAAGGAAGGACCCTTAAACAAATCGAATTCAAAACAGTTAATAAACATATATAAACCGTTCATTGTTGTCCAGGCGCACCTCTAGCACGGCTAAGGCTAATTTTAACCATACATAACGATTTCCTAAAAGTCACTTTGGTAACGGTACAAAACGTTTTCTCCGTGGTGGCCATTAGCCAACGATGCCAGTTCCTCCGTTTCAGACACAGCGCCCGGAACATTTTCGCTCAGGTTTAATGATAACGTTGCATCATCTATTGTGGCGACAACCTCCTTCTGATCTTTGACCTCTGTTGTAACCATTGCTCCTGTGGATGTTGTCGGAATCGCCGATGTGGAAGCCGCAGTTTCCAAGTTATCTAAACTTGGTAAATGTTCTTCTTGCTTGATAGACTGTGTATTACTTGGATCAGCGTTCATCCCCGACACAGCTTGCTCATGGACTCCAATAACGGATTCTGAGTGGCCTTGCACGGCTGATGTCGTCGTTCTAGTTGTAGCACTTGCATGTTGTGGAGATAATGCTTCAGATCTTTGTTGTTGCTGCTGATGTTGTTGCTGCTGATGTCGTTGATCAGTTGGTTCATCATCGTTATGGATGTTATGATATTGCGGGTAATGTGCAGGATGGTCTCCGTAATCCTGTTCATATAACTGTTGGACATATTCATTCTCTTCAAATTTCTTAGGCACTTGATTATTTGCATCATCACGAGAATCTCCATTTGTAGTCGTTGGTGTTTGATGGCGACCAATCTCTGTTGTTTCGTTGTTTGGTTGGAAATTCAAGAACTCCTCATCTTCTTTTTTATTCAGTCTCAGTCTTCCGAAATCGTCATCGCCACCAATGTCCTCGTCCATTTCGTTATCTAGTCCAATAACATCTTCATCCGGTCTCTTTTTCGTTATTTGTTTTTTCTTTCTTAATTCTCCTCTTTCTTGTTTCAACGCTTGTTGTTCTCGGTACTTGGCCAAATAAATCTTTAAAACCTCACTGTAGTTCTCAAACCCCAAGTTACCCATACTGTACAAGATGTCTTCACCGTTAATAGTTTTACGTTTCTCCATGAGGCACTTGTCACTGGCTTCACTTGTAATAAAAGAAATAAACTCTGAAACGCATTCTTGCATGCACTCCTTAGCATCTTTAGAAACTTTGGCTGTCGTTGGGAGTGTTGATTTCATGAGTCTTGCAACATTAGCAATGGGTAGCCATCTGTCTTGCTCTCTCAGTTCAAAATCTGGTGGAGTAGTCATGATCTTTTCAAAATAATATGTTTGTTTGGATAGGTTATTCTTTTTTGTTGCCTTAAGTCCTGTTATTGATATGAAATATAATCCTTGATTAGTTTATATCGATTGACGAGAAATGTCTAATGGTGTGGGGAACTATTGGGAGTGTATGGAAATTTTGAAAATTGGACTAATTTAATCACAATGATTTGTTAATATTAAAAATTAGTATATCTGCGCACTTCTTTAAATGTTTGTTATCTAACGATATTTTTCGGAAAGTATTGTAGTAAGTAAACGTTGATCCAGCGTATTTGTTGTTACTGTTGGTTTGGTTTATAGGGTACAGAAAGCAACATATATTTCGAAAATTGGCCAATAGAATCGACAAAAGCGAGCGAATTTGCAGAACCGGGATAATCGACGCAGAGGATTCAAAATCGTCGGTAAATGCACTGCGTCGGTTGGCAATGACAATGAAACTGTTTTTAGCATACAATGATTCAGGCACAACTTCACCGTTTCCCTTTAAAAAATACATCATGTAAGCATCCTGATTATTTGTGTTTATTGACAATTTACAAAGTGTGTTATTTAGTTTTTATACTTAGTTGAAGATTTTCGACAGTTAAGTTCTCGTAAAAATTATAAAATTTAAATAAGAAACAAAATATTAAAGTCTAATCTTTTTATCTTCTAAAAAACCACAATTCAAAACTTTAATTTATCACAGTCCAGTACAGATTTCAATTATTTCAAACATTTTACAAAAAATTCAATTAACAAAGTTCAAATGGGAACTATCAAACTTCAATTAGCATATACAACAGAGAGTGGTGTCATAAAAGGTCATATAGTTATTTTCATTGTCGCGGCATTCACAGAAATTTGAAGTGCGAAGTTAATAGTGAGAGAACTCTTTAACTGACAGGGCAAAGATCCACAAATAAGTGAGTGGTTACAAAATCACGTAAGGGCTCAACGTTCACTGACATTGCTGTACTTGGTTCACTTCAGAAAATGAAGAGCAAGTGTATGCAGGCCACCCTAATCACATATTTTGATTTACAAGAGGTTTCATGGATCTGGTTTGATAGAGAGAACCCTTTATCAGGAGAAGTCTGATGTGTTCCATGTGCAAAATTGTTGGTGGTTGTCAAGGGACATAGACAGCTTGATAGCCGAGTGCCTTAAAACAAACCGTCTTCATTCAGCAACTAATCTCTAGCTAAGAAGCACATTGAATCAACTAGATATAGGCGTAGGTTACATCGATCTATGTAAACATATAAAGAATAAAGTGAATAAAACAAACTAAGATATTTCTTGAAAATCACTTTGAAAAAAATCCATATTTTTCTTTGTTCTCGAATATGTATAATTAACTCTCCGTTTTCTCCGCTTTCAAACACTTATAAGAACTATAATATATTTGAAAGCAACTAAAACGGTATCAGAAATTTGGGTATACTGAGTCGTCATGAGTTGAGTACATCCGATTGGTGCACAGCATATTGTCGTCATTTAGAGTTAAGTTCTATATCGCAATAGAAAGAAAAAGGATATTTAGTGCATTTAAAAATAAATAGTAGTCCCGTCTGTCCTTATCAGTTGACCTATTCTTAGGATATAAAGAAAAACTAATGGTGCAAACAAATTCGGCTAATATATTTTATTAGTGTATCAAACTAGATACACTCTGCTTTATTCAGTTGTAACTAATAATAATGAATTAGTTACAGAAGCTTAAATCAGTGATAAAAAATATAGGAAAACTTGTGAATGCTCATATAGCAACTAAATATCCCATAATATGTAGGTACTTTCTGAGAAGAAGCATTTTAGTTGAATTTAAATGTAGGGAGGAAATAAAAAACGGAGAAACCAGTGTTCTTAAATAGTTTAAATAGATTGATGAAAATTTTTGGACGGAAGAGTCGTGTGAATTTATTAACTTCTATTTGCTGTGTCGGTTTTTCACAGGGTTTTTTTATGGTTGTCGTCTTGTACTACTTGACCGTGGCTGATATTGGCAGAGACTTCTAATGGGTGTAAGGGTGCGTAGTGTTATGGGTAAAGAGGGATCATTGCCCCATCCTACTATCTGACTGAAAAATAATACTGTAAGTTGAAACCGGGATTCTTAAGGGTACATACATAAATAAGTAGATACAAGATTATACAAACACCTACACAGGTGTATTACTATCTGGTTTCATTTGAACACCCTTCAAATCAGATTTGTCACTTCCTTTTAGCCACAGTTGACTTAACAAAAAGGCTGCAAAATTAGGATCGTCAAAGTACTGTGTATGTGATCCAATTGCACTTAGAATATCAATATCAAAATAACCCTTCGGTAAGGAATAATCCACTCTACCAGTTTTGTTTAATTCGAACAACATATCAACAACTTTGTCATCCAATGCCATACTAACTTCACGATCTTGTGACGATGGGTTTTCATTGTTTTTCTTCGTTCTTTCTTTATTGGATTCTCCAAGACCAGAGTAATCGATTAGACTCTTAACAAAAGAATTGTTCAAAAGTTCTGTTGGCATGTTTGATAAAATTTTAAGCTGATTGTTCAAACCGTTTTCATCAGAGAATGGTATAACTTTAGGTTGATATTTTGATAATGATGTATGAACTAGTGGTTCAATCCTGTAAGCAACAGGGTCTGTCGGATAGAAAACATTGTAATAATTACGGACATTTGGTGATTGAATCGGTCTTTCATAAACTTTCAATTCATCTCCAAGTTTCAATGGATACAATGATCTAGGTCTAATATTTTGTCTTCTTATCAATTTAAAAACACCATTAGGTGACCCAGCCCCGAAGAAATTTTCAACTTTGAATTTCAAATGACGATTAGGATCAAAATCTTCACCTGCTGGAACTTCATCTGGTTGTTGGCTTAAAATATCTAATGCAATAACAGACCCTAATGAATGTCCAATAAATGAGACTTTACCGTCGAAATTAGGGTGTCTTTTCAAATATTTATCATACAGTTCATTAGCAGATCTAATAACACTCGTTAAAATTTGCTCGTTGTATTTTGGTTCGTAATATAACAAAATATCCATAACAACGTCTCCTGCAATATGTCTCAAAGGCGTAATAGCTTCAATGTTAATTTGACTTAGGGAAGGTAACCTCAAAGTTCCATCGTCATCATATTCTTCAAAAGTACTATCCAATGAAAAATCAATGTTATATCTCCAAACAATCGGTAGTATTTGAGTTTTACAATTTGTCTTCTCAGCTTCACTAGCATCTTCACCTTCATATGCAATATCTGAATACTTTGAATATTTCTGAAAGACGGTTTTCATCAATTTTCTCATACTGTTACAATCGTGTGCAAAATTAACACCTGAGAATTTAGAACTTAAAGATTGCCCAATACCATGAACCCCAAATATTAAATGATCAACTTTTCTATCACCTCTATTTGAAGTATACTTTGGATGGTTTGAATAGTCACCCTCTAAGTCTTTTTGAAATCGCTGATTGGATTCTTCGGATTTTCGGAAATTGTTAAGCAATGAGCCAATGAAATCAGATTCTGCGTTTGAATTTGGATCCTTTGAACTGCTATTATTATCCTTATTCTCATGAATGTCACTATTTTTGTTTTCATACTCTTTATTTGATGACTTGACGTAACCTCGGGTGACGGTGTCAGCACCAAGAACTTGCTTTGCAGGTAACTTATAAAAATTTTCAATTTGTAGTTTACCTAAAGTTGAATTTTTATCAACTAAAAATGCTGTCCTGTCATCTTTAAAAACAGCAAGTTTATCAACCTTGTCAAATTCATCAATTTGATCATAGGGCCATTTAGTTGCATTTTCTTTTTCGTAAATATTAACTTCAGATTTAATTTCAGAAATTAAGGGTTCAATATTTTCATCTTGAAACCCATCATCAGGTTCAAATCTAGTGCACGGTTTCAACCGTTGATAGGATTCTTCTAATTGGTTGGCAATTTTTTCAGATAATGGGTTTTTATTCAAAAACCAACTACCCCTCCTAATTTCATAAACTGGTCCATCCCAATAAGCCGGTCTCATTTCCATCTTATCCAGGTCACAATCAAATAGGTAATCTTCGTTAACAGGAACAACTTCAGAAGCTTTATTTTTGTCGTCGGTTTCTAAACTCTTTTTCAACTTTTGATAGGCAGTTTCTAATTTTTCTGAATCAACTTTGGCAAATGGTACGAACTTTTTAGCTCTTTCAGTTTGTTTATAATTAAATTCTTTTGGTTTTGAAACTGGTATATCGGTTGAATAAAACCATCTAATTGCTAAATCTGGAATGTTTGTTGCATAATGTTTTCGTTGAATTTCAATTAAAACTTTGGATTTCGTCGTCGCTGAAGCGTATGAAAACATCATTAACCTATTAATTGGATAGAAATAAGCTAATGGAAGGATCTTATAAATGACAAATATAAGGTAAACAGTTTAGTTAATAACAAAGTAAACTCAGCTCGGATGTTAAATATGCCAGAAATTACCGAATTGGTCCTGTTGATAGAAACACACAGAATTGGGTTAATATGCTTTTGAGAGTACACCTAAAACGAATTGATATGGGATATTCTCGAACATATATATATATATGCTGTATTTCAATCAGAGGTGTTGAGATACTCAGACGATCAAGTGTTGATCATTGTATAACTGTGATAATAATAGAATTGTAGGCCCTGTTTGCTTGCTTATTTTGTGATTCAATGTGCGGCTCGATTTCAACTTTCTGGAAAAATTCAATTTGGTCAAATAAATGAATAAACAAATGGTTAATAGACTGATTAATTGATTGATTGCTTGAACCTAGCTTTATTTAGTTACGTGATCTTAGAAGTGTTGGGCTTGAACAGGAAATAAAATGGAACAGTGATGAACCAAGGCACTGATCATAGAAAGAGAGAACCACCGAAAGAATCAAACGACGAATCTGATGATAATGATTATAGTGATGATGAATCTACTTCAAAGCCTTTTAATCCAATGAGATATAAAATGAAATTTGCCAAACCTACTAGTGATAATATGGATACGGTAAGTGATGAAGATGATGATAATAGACCCTCATTTAGGACTAATTCGATGAATTTTGTACCTTTTCCGAATAATAGGAATGAAGAAGAGGAAGAAGAGGAAGAAGGAGAAGAAGAAAAGGCAAATGAAAGACCATCGTTTGGAATGAGTGCCAATCCTATGATTGGGTTTCTACAACAACAAAGAAACGAACAATTGGGGGATCATTTGAAAAATAGTGACAATGAAGATGAAGGCAAATCTCATCAAATGTATGGCACTGGTGCTAGATTACTGAAAAAAATGGGGTATATTCAAGGTCAAGGTTTAGGTAAAGCTGGCCAAGGTATAGTGAATCCAATTGAAACGAAACTACGACCTAAAAGGTTAGGTGTTGGTGGTATAAAAGAGAAGTCGGAATATACTAATGATGATGATGATTTGAGCGAGGCTGACAAATCTAGCGATGATGACGAAGATAAAAGACGAATTAAACAAGAAGTTAATTTCAAAAGTTCTGTTCCTGATTTATTCACATTGGTTGAAAATTTAGAGTTTGAAGGATATACTGTTCCATTAAAAATAAAAGAGTACTGTGATAATGGTGGTGGTGGTGACGACGACAATGATCATGGATTGCGATTAAATCTTTTTGATATTTATAAGAAATTAATTGATGTTAAATCAAAGACAAGATACGAAGAATATCAATTGAGTCAAATCAGTAGTCTTGTTGAAACAACAGAAACAAAGTTGGGAATATATCGAGAGATTGTTGAATTGATTGAATCAAAGCTAAAAATTAGTAACGAGTATGAATTGGTTGAAATAATTGGCGATTTACCCGTGCCTAACGATGACGAGGATACAAAAATAATTTATAACATAGCTGTTTCATTAATTGATCCGGTATTTACAAAATTGATTGATGATTGGAATTTGTTGGACTTCAATCAAACTGGTGAAATTGTGGATAAATTAAATTCATGGTTTGAAATCATTAAAAATTTTGAATCAAGAAAAGATAGCGACGAATCTGAAAATGACGATAACAAAATTATCACACCTTTCCAAAATATGATTCTTTTCAAGTTTTTACCTAGATTTATTGATTTTTTGAATAATGATTGGAAAATCACTCAGCCAAATTTGACAATTTCAATCATAGAAGAATTTCAAGAAGATAAGTTGATACCTAGCTTTGTTTTTGAGTATTTATACAATAAGATACTACGACCAATTTTCATCATTCAAATAAATGAGAAATGGAATGTTGGTGATCATACAGAAGATGGTCCTGAAATGTGGTTAGTCGACTGGCTAAATATTTTAAACGATTCTTTGATTGACGAATTAGTAGGTTTAATTTTCCATAAATATGAAGAATGGATAATAAACCATTGGGATTCTGATAAATTTGAAATGTTACCGAGGAACGAAATCCATTTAAGTTTATGGTTGGATTTATATGGTGATGAGAATGATTATAGAAATGTTATTGAATCTGCAGTTATTAAAAATCAAATTACCAAATTAAGGAAAACTAAAGATATTGTTATAAAAGACACCAGTTTACAAGATTTCAAACCTTTGAATGCATTTGCTGATGTTTTGATAACTAACGAAATAAAATCAACCAAAATTGGATACATTCTAGAAAATGAAATTCTGATTCAATGGCTTGAGATTTTTAGTCGATTGAAACTTGAAAGTCAAAAATTGAACTTCCTTCATATTTGGATATTGAAATTTTTTAATCATTATTCAACTGCATTCAGAAAACTACCAGTTATTGAACAATATATCAAAAAATGCCTGGTTTATCTAAATTATAAGTACCGAACTGATCTTGCGGAGTCAAATTCTAAATCAATATCCTTGGATAATATCTTACAACAACCTCTTGTCAAAGAACAATCAATAACGAAACTTTTACTTAATATGAATACCCAACAATTTTTACAACCACAACGGCAACAATACACATCACCGATTCAAGAATCATCATTAAACATGGGTATCGCAAAAAAGAACAAATTACCAGTTATTACATTCAGAGATATATTAGATGATTATTGTCAATTACATGATTTGTTTATCATTCCAATACCTCAAACTTCAATTAATCAATCAGGTAAAGTTATGTACAAAGTGACAAGAAATATGAAAACTGGGTTAGTAGTTTATATAGAAGATGAACTATTGTGGGGGAAAGTTAACGATAGTAATGATAATAGTAACGGAGCTGATGAATTTGAACCTATTGGATTTGATGAACTAAGCTCATTAGTGAAATGAATCAAATAATTTAAGTATTCAGTGTTTTTAATATATTTATTTTTCAATATGTACAATATCTTTATATATATGGTGTAACTTATACAACTTTGAAAGATGGATCAAAATAACAAATGCACACACAAACCCAGGCATTTATATATAAATCTAGAACGGGAGGATGCGCTTACTGTAGAGTAGTATTACCAGCAATCGTTAATACGAAGGACTTAATTTTTCTTTTCAGCCACATCTTCTTTCTTTTCAGTAACAACTTCTTCCTTGATGAATTCCGAAACCTCTTCAACAACTTTTTCAACCTCTTCTGCAACAAATTCAGTAACTTTTTCGGCTTCTTCACTAACTTGTTGAATGGTTTTTTCAGAATCAGAATTTGGAATTTCACCACCGTAATCTTCATCATCCCTTAGTTCTTCAGAGTAAACCTCTGGATATTTCTTGAAACAATCTTGCATGTGCTTGAATTTTTCAATACAGTCAATACCCTTTGGTTCTTCCTTTGAATAAACAAAGCATGAAAATGCCTCTTTGAATTCTTCACCACATGGACCGTCAGCCATACCTCCTAAACATGGACAGTCCCAGTTGATTTCACCGGTTTCCGGATTATAAGCACCTTCTTGTTCTTGTCCTTGTTCTTCTTGTCCGACAGCTTGTTCTGGTTGGGAGGCAGAAGGCGGGGTTTGAGATTCGATTTTAACTTCTTCAACTGGTTTTGAAGCTTTTTCTAGTATTTCATCTCTTGAAGTTTCAGAATCAAGTGAAATTGAAGTTAGTTTAAAATAAGTCAAAGCTGAAGCTGTGATTGTAGTTAAAGAAGCTAAATATATCCAGTTATTTTTTGATGAAACTGATGATGTGAAGTTTGTAGTCGACGAGTAGAATCTAAACTTTGACTGTTGTCTAGCTGAACTCTTCAAATAGTTAACGGATTGTCTCAAGAAGGTTCTTTGCATGATTTCTAATTTCTGTCTTGTCTCTTGTGGTTTTGCTTTCTTTACGAGATTCTTCCGAGAGTCTTGAATAAGTGGAGAAGGTTATTCAGTTCAGCTTTGGCTTAAACTGGTTTTGGCCTTGCTTACTAAAAGCCATTGAAATCCTCGATCTCTAAGCCCCTGCGAAACCGAAACTTTTTCAGGGGATACTAAAAATAAGCGGCGTGAGGTGTTAATGATAATAACTGGTTGTTTAAACTTGTTTATTAGAGAGTATAGAAGAGAGAACAAACATGAAGACAAGGGGGAAGAAGGGGCAAAATACGGGCACAAAAAAGCAGCATAGACACTCAGTGTGATGCTCTGGCAAGCAGCAACAAAAATTATGAAAGGTGAAAAATATTAATAGAGAGAGACTGAAAGACAGAGGTATACAGGAATAAGGAGGATAAAACATAAATTGAATGATAGAAACCATATCCAGATTACACTAATATAGAAAGAAACAGGTGAAAAATAAACACAGGCAAACATATAATAGTATATCATTCAAGCAAAATAACGAATAAAACAACATTGTAATTATTTCACTCTTTAATGATCGTAAAAACAAAAGGAAAGACATTTGATAAACTTGAACAAATTTTGAGTGTTATATATGAGATGGCATATAAATATTGTCATCGGAAATTGATTATAATGAGTAGGAAGTCTCTTAGATGCCTTATCATGTATTAAAGGTCGAAACATTGTTAAATATTGGAGATGATGGTTTTATTCACATAATAACACAACAACTGTTTGTCTTTTTAGCCTGTTTATAAAAAGTTCTTGAACTAGCACTTAAAGCTTCAGATTTATCAACTAAAGAATCCAATTGTTCACCTCTTTGTAAGACCGATTCTATACTCTTTTGTAAAACGATCTTAGTTTCATCGAGTTCTTGTTGAACTTTCATTATAGCATCAGCTTCTGTTGGATTTTGATATTTTGATAAATATTGGTCCAAATTATCAAATTCTAAAGATGGGTTTGATTCATTGATCGAGTTCCATTCAGATGGTGGATGTAAAGAAATGTACTCATCCAATAATTTATTCAATAGAGTATAAGCAGGTCTAATTGGGTAATCTTTATCAGATATTATGACACCTGAGATACCTTCGGATCTAGTGAAAACGTGGCCAACATAATTACCTTCTTCGACGGATTGTCTTTGACCAGGCTCAGTTCTTTCTGCAATTGTCTCAGAGAAGAATGTCATGAATTGGCCAACTGACTGTCTTTGAAAGAACGAGAAAGACGACAAATCTTTTGATTCTGATAACTCTAAAGTTTTTTTACCATTTTTGGCTGGTCTGACAATACCTAGGTAGTATAATTGCATTGTGGTAGAGTATAGAAGGCTGGGAGCTGGTAGATATTGAAGTGAAAGGGAATAAAGAAAGGAGTAGAAATAGATATAGGAATGAAGATAAAGATAAGAAAGGGGTCCTGTTATCTTTGGAACAGGTACGTGTATATTTATTTTATATTTGATGGTTTCTCAAGATCGAACGGAACAATAAAATTGGATTGATTGATTGTTTGTTTGTTCGGAATGGCAATTCAATTTAATCTGGTCAAGGGGATTAGTGGCACTTGGACCGTAATTGGCAGAGTCGTCAATAAGTCAAATCAATCGCCCAGGCTCCGACGCGTCTACCGTCGCTGATTTCTAAGTCGATATGGCAACAGAGCTGCTGTCATACAAATAGATGCGTTCTTCTATTCCCAACGGTCACCCTCTCTTCAACTCCCAGCGAATTGAATTTTTTGAAACCGTCGATTCGATTTCCAAATTCGAATTTTGGACTAAATTGTGCTTTAATTCGATATTTACGACACCCTATCAATTTCGTTTTGTTTCATTTAATCTCGTACCTTTTTAAACCATACTCCCTCTTCACCCCTCTTAATTACCTCACTTTAAAAATAGTTCTAATAAGACTTAATATATACTCACCATATTAAATACAAGAAAAATAAAAAAAATAATTCAATTATTATTATTATTATTATACCATTATATTACTTATTGAAACTTTACATTTTTTAGTTTAACCCATTTATATATTAAACGATTATATCCGGTGTTATTTAATATCTATTTATATATTCAGTTCATTAATAAATCAATCGATCATTCAAACAAACAAACAATCAAACAAACAATCAATCGATCAATAAATTGATCCATCATTAAAATTCAGATCAAATCAAATCATTCATCGATATCCGTTTTTCTCTAAATTTTCTTTGTTTCTTTGTTTAACCAATACACATAGGTTATATTATTAATAGACAAAAAGAAAAACTCAAATCATATCATAATCCTTGTACATTTCTACAACTCAAATATTATAATTATAACTTCAAAATGTCCACAGCAGCAGATGAATGGAAATCAAATTTAAACGTCCCTAAAAAAGATGGACGTCCACAAACAGATGATGTTTTATCAACGAAAGGAAATACCTTTGAAAGTTTCCACTTGAAAAGAGAATTGTTGATGGGTATCTTTGAAGCTGGTTTTGAAAAACCTTCTCCAATTCAAGAAGAATCTATTCCTGTTGCTCTACTAGGTAGAGATATATTAGCAAGAGCTAAAAATGGTACTGGTAAAACTGCCGCATTTGTTATTCCAACTTTAGAAAAACTAAAACCAAAATTAAATAAAATTCAAGCTTTAATCTTGGTTCCTACGAGAGAATTGGCTTTACAAACTTCTCAAGTTGTTAAAACTTTAGGAGCGCATTTAGGTATACAAGTTATGGTTACAACTGGTGGTACTTCGCTAAGAGATGATATTTTAAGATTACACGAGCCAGTTCATGTTTTGGTTGGTACTCCTGGTAGAGTGTTAGACTTAGCATCTAGAAAGTTGGCTGAATTCGATGAATGTAGAACTTTTGTTATGGATGAAGCTGATAAAATGTTATCAAGAGAGTTCAAAAATATTATCGAACAAATTTTAGAATTCTTCCCAAGATCTCCAAATGGCGAAGGTAATGGTTATCAATCTTTATTATTCTCAGCAACTTTCCCACTTGCTGTTAAATCTTTCATGGAGCAACATTTATATAAACCATACGAAATCAATTTGATGGATGAATTGACACTAAAAGGTATAACACAATATTATGCTTTTGTTGAAGAAAAACAAAAATTACACTGTTTGAATACATTATTCTCCAAATTACAAATCAATCAGTCAATTATCTTCTGTAACTCAACAAACAGAGTTGAATTATTGTCCAAAAAAATTACAGAATTGGATTATTCGTGTTACTATTCACACGCTAGAATGCCACAAGCTGCAAGAAATAAAGTTTTCCATGAATTTAGACAAGGCAAAGTTAGAAATTTAGTTTGTTCTGATTTATTGACAAGAGGTATTGATATTCAAGCAGTTAATGTTGTTGTTAACTTTGATTTCCCAAAAACTGCAGAAACTTATTTGCACAGAATTGGTAGATCCGGTAGATTTGGACATTTTGGTATCGCAATCAATTTAATTAACTGGAATGATAGATTCAACTTGTATAAGATTGAACAAGAATTAGGGACAGAAATCAAGCCAATTCCTGCCGAAATTGATAAATCATTGTACGTTGTTGGTGAGCCTGATAATATTCCAAGACCATTTAAATTGGACCAACTACCAAATGGTAACGACAGAGTTTCTGGTGGAAGATATAGAGGCCAGCCTCAACAACCAGGCCAACAACAATACCCTCAACAACAACAGCAACAACAGCAACCGTTCTATCAACAACAACCTCCACAACAGCCGTTCACTCCTGAATATTGAATTGCAAATGTTTTCCATTTGATTTTCTTCCTGGTATATATCCTTCGTTGATATGTGTATTTTTATGGTCCTAAACAGTTTTTGGATTTGTTCAAAGTATTTCATATATCCAAAAATTCACCAAATGCATTTCTCTACTATTTTTTGGCTGTTTTTTGCTAACCTATTTGTTTTGTCTTTGAATGTTTTGTTTTGTTTGTCTCTGTTTTGCTGAAGAATATGCCAAATACTGACTAATTATTCATGCTTTTTCTACTTTTTTTAACTTTTTCTTTGTCCCTTGCTAACTTGTTTTGCTGAGTTAAGCTAGCTTGACTGTTTTTCTTACTCTGATTTTTTTATTGCACTTGGATTTTTTTTCTCCTTTTGTGTTTTCCTTATTTTTGTTTTTTCAGGTGCTTGTTATTTTCAGACGTCATCAGTGATAAGGTAGGATATTGTTTTGCTTTTGTTTTTTGGGCTCCAATCTCAACTTCATTACCTTGTCCATACCCTCTCTCTTTTTTTTTTTTGTGTTTTTTTAACTTCTCTCATTTTTCCATTTGTTGCTTTTTGTCATGTTCATTTATGTTTTTACTTCCATTATGACCCTAATGATATTAACCAACATGAATTCTGTTCGTGTTTTTTTTAATATTTTTTTTTTGATTTTTTTTCTTTATTTTTTTCTTTTTTTTTTTAGGTATATACTCAACTAAAAAGAAGATAACATTTTTTTGAGTTTTGCTTTTTTTTTTTGGCCTTTTGGGATTCAAAATTGATATTTATATTGTTAGTAAATAGGAATATTATTTTATTTCTCAAGTTTCTGTTTTTTTGATAAAGTAAAAAGAGTTAAGATGTAGGATCGAAGAGATGGTTTCTGCCGTTTTGGGAAACGTGTTTTAATTGTTAACAAAGAAAAAAAGATGCAGTCTGACCTTATCAAAGAAACCTTGGAGTATCTTTTCGGGACACAACTCATAGGAAGTAATTAATACGTTATTACTACCAGTTAAGTGACAACTTGAATTGTGGTTATATAACTCTGATAGACTTCAGTAGGGATCCTGGGAGAAAAAGAAAGACAGCAAAAGACGAGAAACGTACCATCGTTGAAGATAGTTCCTATACATAAATATACAGATCAATTCAAACAGAATGACTCTATTTTTTGTTTCATTGATATCAAGAGACGTAAGTATATAAGCGGTTCATTCCATAAAATTTGTCTTAGATCAAGAAAAAGGTATTGAATCCAACAGATCAGTACTACGTCATTTAACATATAGATACTAACATTAGCTCTTCATCTTCATCTTTTTTAGAACCATCCATTGTACATACAACCATTCTCACCATATGAGAAACAAGTAGATAAAAAGGCAAAAATGGATAATGAACAAACAGAAGATTTATCATTCATTGAAGAACGTAACGCCAATGAACTATTGAAATACAATTTTTTGTCACATATGTCGTTAGATATTTTTGAGTCGCCATTCACACCAACTGTAACAACAACTACCACGACAGCAGCGAGTAATAATAATATTGGAGGAGGTGATAGTGGGAATGGCGGCAAAAATCAACAGAACAAGATATACAATTTATTGTTTGTTCAAGATGGTATATTTGTTTTTGGATATGAAACAAATACTGGATTAAAAATAGTTATTGGGGCATCAAGAAAAGAAAATGAGATGGAATTGAACAACGATGGTAGCTGCTCGTTGAATTCATTGTTTAAGGAAATACATAAATGTTATTTGGGATTAATGTGTAATCCATTCAAAAGTATCGAAAATGAGAATCAAGAAATCAATGACAATGTTGTGTTTGATAGAAAGATTAAAAAAGTAGTTGAAAAATGGAATCAAAGTCATTAGTAGGCATTTCTGTATATATTTGTATTTAACTATATATATGTATATAATTGTTTATTTATTTCAAAATAACGCTTGCATTTCTTAACGCTAGATATTGTTGATCCACACCAGGTGCCATATGTTTAACAACGTCATAAACTTCTTTATCATGGTATCTGACTTGATTATGAGGGCTTTTATAAGAAGTCGGCAAACCAGTAATATCACAGTATTTTTTCAATGGTTTAAGAGATGGCGGAGCATTTAAAGAATTGTAGCTTATTAAATTTGGATTATGGCTTCCCGAATCTTGTTGTATTTGTTGAATTCTTCTAAATTCATCGTTTAATATTTGTTTCAACGGTTTATGCCTTCTCTTTGGTGATTTAACGTTTTTATTTTTGAAAACTTGTTCTTTTGTTAAATTTTCTGATATTTGGAACAGATCGATTTCCACTTTTTCTGGCATTTTGAATGATCGTTGTGTGGTGTATGCTATTTTGATTGATTGGTTAAGCATCAAAAAGAAGTGTAGGTAAGTTGAATAGAGCACAACCAAAGCAAATAGATATACCAAACGCCTTTATTTCGTCTGGAAATGAACAATATATGACACCACAGTTGTTGTATAATTTTGATCTATCATCACATGACCACTACCACATGATACCTCTAAGAATTCCAGAAACGATTACATAATCGTACCAAAACTCTTTCATGCAACAAAATTAAGTATCTGTTCAGGTTTAATTTCAGTCTAATTCAAAAGAGATATGCTGTCTACCTAATATTCATCCGTTTATAGCCTTTTATTTCTATTGCTTTGACTGTCTACTTTAAATATACTTGATACATACACACTTATCAAAAGGTCCAGTCTGGAAAGGAATCACTCGTCTACTCATACCTCGACTGTTAATCAAAAAGCTCTGTTACTATATATATACTGCTGCCTCCAATTCACAAAATTATACATCATCTTTTTCACTTCATCCCCTCCTTATACACAATCCCATTAATATCAAAATATTTACAATTCTTGAACCTAAAAGTTTCGTTTTTCGTATAAATATATATATCCACTATCTGGCTTTTGGCATAAACCAATTTCGTTTCAATTTCCTCAATTTGTATCCCTCAGAACCAATAACAATAATAATAATAATAACAATAACAATAATAATAACAACAGCAACAACAACAACAAAATTAAACAATTAAATAATTTTGAACACCATTTATTCATAATACATCAACTTTCAAATTGCTAAAAGACGCCTTGGAATTATGGTGAATATACTGATATGCTCAAACGATCTTGTATCAAAGGCTTCTTTGAAGCTAATACAAAGAGATACTTTTTCGGATTACAGTGCACATGAACGTCAAGTGATACGAATATGTTCAATTTCTTCCTCCTCGGTGTCAATTCTTAGTGGCTTGGTAGCGTTCTATTTCTTTGGCATGATCCTTCCAAAGAAAAAGGTTTTCAGACACCAATTAATTTTCATATTAATAGTGTTTGACTTTATAAAAGCTTTGGTTTTATTAATTTATCCGGCAACTTCAGAACATACTAACGAATCGATTGTTAATAATCAACATTTTCTCGATGCAATTGGTTGGTTTACTTCTTTCAGTATTGAAGGCGCCGACTTCATCATTCTATGTTTTGCTGTGCATATTGCATTACTCATATTCAAACCAAATTGGAAAATTAGATTCAGAAGGTCAAATAATCATAATCATCAATTACACTCAGAAGGCGGACTTTATTTAATAAGGTTCTATATATATGCTGCATCCGTTGCAATACCTGTTTTGTTGAGTAGTTTGACTTTTGCAGGTAACATGAATTTTATAGATCAAATTAGTTGGAGTTACATGACTCCTTTATCGGCAATGTGGTTTACAACTTGGATCATTAGATACTGTATCGTTATTTTGGTTTTATTAATTTATGGTTCAGTTTATTATCACGTTATGAAGGAATATAAGACCGTTAGCTCTAAAATGGATGCCGTTGGCATTAATTCAGGCAAAAGAGGTGTTGCCTCTGAAGTTTTAGGTGATTCAATTTGGTATAAAGCTGGTCAACTGATTTTGATGCTGGTTTTCCCTGATATTCAAATAAGTGCCAAATTACATGGAAAAAATTTAAATACAAATACTGATTTAGAGAATATTGAAAACTTGAATTTTGATTCTTCTGATTTATACGATCAGTTCAAACAACAGGAAGAGCAAAGAAATAAAGATTTGGAGAATGTCCCTTCAGAGTTAATTATAAACGAAGAAAGAATGAAAGAATTACAAAAAGAAGTTGGTTTGGATATTCAAAGAACTTTACATAGAGAAGCAATGGAAAAATTCCAACTTCGTAGACTTCAAATCTTAAGACAAATGAAGGTTATATTTATTTATCCTTTATCTTATATGCTACTTTGGTTGTTTCCATTCATTGCACAATTTTTCCAATTGAGAAATGGTAAAGATGAATTCCATCAACTTTGGGCGTCTTCTGCTTCTGCCTACTTCCAAGCTTTCAATTGTACAATAGATACAATTGTTTTCCTGTTCAGAGAACAACCCTGGAAATTGACAGCTTCAAAAATGGATCCTTATTATCAACTCGAATATTCCTTTTGGAGAAAGCTGGTTTCTTTCTTACCTGGATATTATTTAGGTTGTCCACCGGATGATTCGCCATCTTATATTAACGGTGCCGCTACTGTCGTTCCAGAAACTAATATCAATAACAGCGATTCAATGGGTTATAATGTTAACAAAGGTTCTTCATCAGCTAAGCAAACTACAAAACAAACAAATGAACTTGATAACCCTCTGCGAGTTTCGTCCGATGCTACAGTGGTTAATAATAACATTAGCGATTACACCAACATGTTAAACTTGGACGATATGAATTCTACCTCAGATTTTGTTAAACGCCCTCATCCATCTACACTATCGGACCGTAGAGCTTCTTCAGTAGATCCTAAAGAAGCTAACGAAATGAGCTTATCGGATTTTTTAAACGCGGCACCTTGCCCAACAACTCAAACACCAACTCAGTTCCAAGGAGTGTATGGATACAATCCAGCAACAACTTCAACAACAGGACAGACAGCCTCACATACAACGACGATGCATACTTCACAATCTCAACAGTCTCGTCGAAACTCAAAGTTTTCATGGAGGTCATTTTCGTTACGCGGATCAATTAGTGATTCATCAGCTCGTAAGAATTCATTAAATTCTTCAAATCATTCTTCCGATAAAGACAGTAATTCAAATAAACTGCTGAGAGATATTGCTGAGGTTGCAACTGAATCACTAACCTCAAAGCCAAATCCGAACTCCTTAACAGCTCCCCATGACAAAAATAATAATAATAATGGCAGCGTAACAAGATCAAGTGGTGGCCAATCTAATTCAAATAAAAACACTAATGGTAGAGTTGGTAAAAATAGCGGTTATTGGTTTAGGAAGGGTAGTGCTAATAGTGGCAAGACCAGTACCAGTAAAAGTAGTGAAAGTGGTGTTGAAGATTCTTCTGGCGGTGGTGCCAAAGATGAAGAAGAAGTCAGTTTGGATTATTTCTTTAAACAAGATCCTTCTAATCATCCATCCTAAGAAAAGATCGATTTTTCTTTCTTAATTTTTTGATTTTTTTGGTTTTTTGAGTATGGGTGGCGGTTCCCTACTCCTTAATAATATATGTAATTTACGATAACTTTTTTCCCTCAATAAACGAACGAAAAAACAAGGAAACTACTTAATAGCGCAAGGCAACTAGAATATGTATCTATTGAAGTGATAAGAAAAGGTGTATTTGTTTGTATATAAAAAGACGATACATTCATTACGATTCCAAAAAAATTTTTTATCCAATATATTTATTAATCCAACTAGTTGAGTACTATGCTACAGTTTTCATCCATTTTTATTGTATGTTTTTTTGATTTTTCTTAACGAGGAATACCTTGACCTCTTCCTTGAGGTGGCATTCCTTGCGAAGAAGATTGATCATTTTCTTTATTTTTAATAGTTTCATCAACGCTTAAAACCAAAATAGCAGCTTCAGTTGCACTTTGTAAAGCATTCGTCTTGATTAAAGATGGTTCCCAAACAAATTTATCGAAATTATTTGAAATTGTTTCATTTTCGAAATCCAAACCTGACCAAATTTCACCTTTGAAATGCTTTGATCTTAAGCTGTTTAATAAATCAGTACCATCCAAACCTGCATTTTCACACAATTGTCTTGGGATTATTTCTAATGCTTTGGCATAAGCGGCTATGATTAATTGTTGTTTGCCTGAAATTGAACGTGAATAATCTCTTAAGTGTTTTGATAGCTCCATTTCAATTGCACCACCACCGGCAACAATGAAATTGTTCTTAAGTGCTCTTTTAACAATCATTATAGCATCATGTAAAGATCTTTCAACCTCAGCAATAACTTGATCAGCACCACCTCTTAAAATTAAAGTACAAGTTTTTGAAATTGGGCAGCCTTCAAACAAGTTATAACGTTCACCACCAATTTGAACCTCTTCGAATTTTTCACAAGTACCTAAATGTTCTAGTTTAATATCGGAACAAGTTGATTGAACCGAACCACCAACTGCTGATATAACTCTATCCATATCTTCAGATGCAATCCTACCAGCGCAGAAAATTCCACGATCGGCAAAATATTGCGTTGCTAAATCACCAATTGGTAGCTTTGATAAAACAATGTTTGCACCTGTCTCTATAATTGAATCCAATTTATTTAAAATGATTTTCCATTCAGCATCAACAATTTCTTGATAATCATTAACTTTTTCAATTCTAACTTCAGCGTTGTCCTTTTCAGCTTTCAACTCTAATTCAACATTTAAATTCAAGATGTTAGGATTTTGGAATTTCTTTGGTTGTTGTTCAAAACCAGCATAAGAGAATGTTTTCTTGAACGCAACACCTTCAATAAATTTGGATTCATCCATTGAACCACCTGGAATTTTCTTAATACCAATCAAGTTTTCATCTAAATCGTCACTATCTAAAGTCAAAACAGCATCAACAGCCATTTTTGTGAAAAATTCTGTATTATTTTGAATGATTTTAGATGACATGGCAGTGGTGGCACATCTTTCCAACAACAATCTGAATTCAGGATCATTAACATCATTATCATTTTTCTTAATTTCAACTTGTAATTCTTCAATTTTTTGACAAGCTAAAGAGCAAGCTTTTCTAAAGCCTTTAACAATAACATGAGATGACATACCTTCGTCAATGAATTGCTTACATTCTTTCAAAAATTCACCAGCTAGTAGAGTGACAGAAGTTGTACCGTCACCAACTTCAGCATCTTGAGATCTTGAAATATCAACAAGAATTTTAGCAGCTGGATGAACAACATCCAATAATCTTAAAATTGTAGCACCATCATTTGAGATCGTACTTCTGCCATCATTAACGATTAAAATATCAGAGCCCAATGGCCCTAATGTCGGCTTTAAAGTTTCCTGAACTGCAATACATGCGTTAATATTCGAAATTATTTGTCCTCTACCTTGAGAACTATCTGTTCCTTCTTTAAGGACAACAATTGTTGGTGTCTGACCGTTGAATGACATTATTTAATTCTATAAGTTCTGTGTGATTTGTATTGATGGGTATTCTTTAGTGATTGGAATTTGAGTGATTTGAATTATGATCTGATTAATAACACGCTTGTTCTATCTATATGTTGAATTGATAGAAGGTATTGAATAGATGGTCTTATAGCAAGACTAGGTACTAATCTCACGCTGGCGTTGTAGAGTAGAATCATCATAGTTTATTTGACTTTCGTTTTGAATAAAAAAGTCGAGTTTGGAATTCTGGCGAATTTCGCGTGTATGCTTGATTTGTGACAGGGTAACTTCTATTTGATTTGGGAGGGGAATTATCGACGCGTCTGCCTATATACAAGAAGGATATTGTTCCCTATTTCTTGTTCTTTAGAAGTGTAATAGAGATTATGGCATTACTCTGATTACTAAGCCACTTACTATACCTTAGTCTCACTTGTCGAGAAAGGACTTCTCGACATCGTCTCCCAACAACCTGGAAGGGTTTTTGGTCTATATTAATTATATATTTCCTACCTTTACGTACGTTAGTTAGTCACCTTTTTACCTTCTAGGAAGTCGGGGTTTTCTGGGAAGTTATACTCTTCGCCTAGAGATAGACATCTCGGCAGTATATACTGAACTTAAGACTCACCACTATCACTAATACAGCAATAAGTATCAAGCTTACTTATTCAACTGGCTACACTGTATATATAAACGGAATGCTTTGTAAAACTATTCAGTTTTTAGATTAAAATGTATTTTTGCAAGTCAACAGAACTTCAAAAAACTAAGAGTTTTTGACTCAACCAAGACGTGACACAGAAAATACTTAGTTGATGCATTAAAAGACAGTTAAGAGCATGTTAGTCTGATTTCGTATTTTAGAGCACCTGCAATAGAGTCTATCAGTATTACTATTAAGGATGAATATATAATACACTGGATGAATGATCGGTGTAAAGGTTTGTCGGTTAACAAAGCTTTCGCTAAAGGGGTTTCGTGTATTTAGAGGGATCTACGAGTTTAGGATATCTACCTTTTTATAGCCCTTTTTACCTCTTAGTTTAGCAGACGTTCTTGCCTGAAGCAACAAGTGTTTAGGTTACTAAGGTAGGGTAAGTGGCTTAGTGATCAGAGTAATGCCATAATCTCTATTACAGTATGTATTTATTTATCTTAGAATTTGATACTATGTACATTATATTCAACTGACTCGATCTCACCTCTCAAATAGCCCAAACTCCAATCATACCATCCTGTCTACCTTCAACCATGTATCCTTCTTGGTATCTAGCATATTCAACAGTACAGCGTTTTCCACCATCTTCATTCTCTTTTTCATCACCACCACAAATCCAATGCCTTTCTTCAATTCTATCATATATCTTCACTGAATTCTCACAATTAGTTGACACTATCTTAGACTGGTCAAACTGTAAAGTTGTTATTGGGGAATCGTAAGAGAATGAATCCAATATACCGCCTGTTCTCAAATCCCAAATTCTAATGGATCTATCTGCAGATCCGGTTGTCAAATTTCTATCATCAAATTGTAAACAAGTAACTGGGCCAGTATGCCCAATTAGTTGTCTAATAACTTCACCAGATCTTAAATCCCACAATCTAACAATCCCATCGGCAGTACCTGATGCCAGAGCAGCATCGTAACATTGCAATGCACCAATGAATGGATAGTACCGTTGCCTTTGTTGTTTCTGTTGCTGTTGTTGTCGCAATTGATAAGTCTTGGAAGTTTCGTCTATATTTCCATTTCCAATATTCATCATACTTGATGCCCATAAAACATCAATTGTTTGTAAACAATGACCAGTGTTTAAATCCCATTGTCTGATTGTTCTATCCGATGAACCTGAAACAAAGGTGGTGTTGTTGAAGTTCAAAGCTGTTATTTCTTCAACGTGGCTTTCAAAAGTGTGCAGTAGAGGAGTTGAATTATTATCATCTTCAAGATCATCGTTAGATAATTTGTTTATATCCCAAAGCTTCAAAGTTGCATCCAACGAACCTGTCATTACCAAATTATCTTGCATTTGTAAACATTTAACACTTGATAAATGGCTTTCCAGTAATCCTGTACATTTATACCTATTCATGTCCCAAACTCTAACCGTATTATCCAATGACGCAGTAACCATAGTACCAAACGGAGAATCAAATCCAAAACAAGTTATGGAATCTTCATGTGCTTTGAATTCATTTATTAAACTACCAGGTTTATAATATTGTTGTAATGTTGGTTTATGCTTTCTTGAAACTTTCTTTTTTTGGACTTTTGTTGACTTTTTCAATTTACCGTATATTGATTTTGATAGTAAAGCATCTTGCAATGATTCATCATCACCCTCATCGTCAGTTTTATTCATATCACTGCTATTTGGACCTTTTCCTGTTTGGTGTTCTTCATCTTCATCAATTATAACATTTTCGTCTTGTAAACTTTCTAAATTTTCGATGTCCTTCACAAGTTCCATTCTTAATTCAATTTCTCTTAATTGATCTTCTAGATAGCTTTCACTTTGTTCATACTCTTTAATCTTATTGAAAACTGAGTTTCTCATCTCGTATAATCTATCAACTTTAGAATCAATCTCGCGGATTTCATTGGCTGATAAGCCTTTACGAATCTCTATTAAATCTAACTTGTAATTAATCTCTTGTTGAAATTTAGTCAACTGGTTGAAATTTTGTGAATTTTGGATTTTTTCGACAGTCATACCTTTAGGCAGAGGATTTTTCCCACTGCTGTTGTTATTACTATTTTCATACGTTAATAATCTTGATGAGCCTTCTTTAAATCTTTCTAAAGTTTCATCGATTTCTGGTAAAGCTGCATTGAAACCTTGAAATAAAGAGAAACTTGCATCAACTGTAACTGTATTATTACTGATAGAATCGTTTGAGCTTGAAAGATCCATTTGATGATTATCAATGTTATCATCCCTAGGTATATCATGTAATAGTTCTTCAGGAATTATATTAAAATCTTTCTTCAATTTATTAATAATTTTACTCCTTCTAATTAATGGAATCATTGAATTTTCATTGGCTTTTGGAGTTGAATGCTTTTGAATTAACGATTGATTTTTGTTATTGTTTATAGTATCACCTAAAACTTTTTGAAAAGTTTTATTTTGAATCAAATTGTTTGAAGTTCCATTTAAACCTTTACCTGATTGAGCAGAGTTAACAATAGCTGATGCCGTTGTAGCGACCGATTTTGCTAAGTCGGTGTTTAGATACTGCCTGGATCTGTTCTCACTTGTCATTGAATGATGTGAATTGTGTGAACAGATTTAACGGAACCAATTGAATCGATTAAACAGATGTATATGTGTATGCATTCACTGTTTTTGTTGTAACGATTGTAATCAAACCAGAGGCTATTTAAAACCAACGATTTTTAGCAAACGAAACAATGCTGAATAAAATGTGATCTTTGTGAGAGCTTTTTTTTTCTTTGGTCCTCCAAGAAAAATTGAGGAAGATTTCAAGTTTCTGCCTGCTCTATATGCCAATTGTATATACCAAAAACACTGGAATTCAGAGTGATGATGGGATGAAAATTAATCCCGGCTGAAAAACATTATATGCCGGTGGTTTATTGAAGTTGGGGGGGGGGGGGGGGCGTAGCGGTGGGGGAACAAACAAACTGTAGCAGATACTCCCCACATATCGAGTTTTCTCAAGACTGGACAAAAACTACGAACTTTCCTAGGATATACAATAAACAAAATAAATAACCTTAAATTAAAATACAAAACATATAACAGTAACAATAATGTACATGTATAAATATATACAACTTTATAAAAGCATTAACAACATCAGTATTATGACTTCCCTTAAAAAATTTCATTTTAAAGTGATGCCCTTACTCTTACTGCTTCTTCAACGCCTTAATTTCGTCTTCCAACAATTGAATTTCATTTAGTTCAAGACTGATCAAATCATTGACATTAATAACCCCATTGTTATTTTTGACTTTAACCAATTGATTTTTTAAGACAGGTAATTTAATCTCACTTAAATTTTTAATCTCAATCAAATTATTCAAAATTCTATCATGAATTGATTCAACATTTTTTTTGTAATTTAAACTGACTAAGTTCAAGTTATAGTATTTATTTAATCTTATAATCAATTTATCTAAATAGTTTATTAAAATATCGTATTCATTACGGTCAAATTTTGGGTATATTAAATCATTTGGTTGAATATCTAGTAATTTACACAATTCCATATCATTTTTACTTGTGGTATCGGCTGTATTTGTAGTATTAGGAATTATAGCATCGTCTTGTTTCTCATAAAGTATTTGATGGATGGTTTTGTTTTTAAATAGTTCTAATTCATCAGCTTGAATATCTCTCAAAAGTAAGGTTGTATCTAAGTTATCAACTAATGAATTTATGAATATTCCTTGGTTCTTGAAGTATAAAGTCTGAATAGATTGATTGATATCCTGTATTCTCTTGATATTTTTATCGAAAGAGGTGGACATTGTTGTTAGTCAACCTGATCAAGTCCTATAGTCAAATCAACACTATAACCAAAAGACAAAACAAAACAAAAACATTTGAATCGTTTAAACAAAAGAGAAAAAAGAGACGCGATTTTCCAACCCAGTACATTTGCACAGCCTTGAAACCAGCCAGTCTATTCCACTTTCCACTTTCCATTTCAATCTCTCCAATCAACAAACACTTCATCGGTTCTGAACTTTTGACTACAAATAGTATCCTCAACGTTATTGATTTGTCCCATTCTATATCTCAATAAACCTGCATGTGCAATCATAATACCATTATCAATGCAGAAGCGCTCATCAGTAGCATAAATAGACCCATTTCTATCACCAACCATAATTTCCATCATTTCTTGTAATCGCAAATTACAACCGACACCACCAACGATTAAAACCTGTGTTGAATTAACGTGAGCCATTGCACGTTCTGTTATTTCAACCAACATTGCAAATAAGCATTCTTGTAAGGAATAACACAGATCTTCAACGGTAACTCTACCTCCATCTGGTAAAATTAATAACTTATTTTTCTTATTGTTGAATAAATCATTCGCCAGATTTTCAACAGATTCCAAAATGCCACTAATCGATATATCCATTCCCTTAACAGTATACGGTAACCGAACAAAATTCTTGCCCTTTTTAGCCATCTGCTCTATATTATAACCGGGAGATGGATAGTTTGAAATCCTCAAAATTCTAGCAAATCTATCCAAACAATTACCAATTGCAATATCTAATGTTTCACCAAAGATTCTGTATCTTTTCTTTGAATATGCAATGACCTGTGTATTGCCACCACTAACGTACAAAACAACAGGATCCAAAGCATCTGTAATCTCTCTACCCATTTCAATATGCCCAATACAATGATTAACACCAACTAAAGGAATCCCATACATTTGACTAATAGTTCTAGCTGCAATAACAACACTTTGCAAAGGTGCACCCATTCCAGGCCCCTGGGTAAAACAAATACAATCCAATTGTTCAATTTTCAAATTTGATTCCAACAATGACCTCTTGATTAATCGAACGACCCAATTACGGTGGTGTCTTGCTGTATCCCTTGGTAAAAAACCTTCACCTGGAGGGGTTATATACGTATCTCTTATATTGGATAATATCTCAGATTTATTCGACGGTGTCAACTGCCCTGTTGGCTGTTTGATGATTCCAACTCCAAGTTTGTTTGCCGAGCCCTCGAGGCCTAAAGCTAAGTAATGGGTTTGGCCTGGTTTGGCGTATTTGTCTAAATCAACCATTTTTCCGTTAACTAATTATTATTGTTTATGTTAGTTGATTGTAACTCGGTTAATGATATTGGATACAGTTAAGGCAGTTAATGAACATTGTTGATTGATTACGGTTCTAAGCTAAAAAAATCGAAAGTTTTGTAAAAATTATTTTTTAGTTCTCGAATTTTTAAAGTGTGCAGTGAGTGAACTAATCTTTTTCACTTGTTGCTAAAAAGGGTGAGCTTTTCAATTAAGGCTTTATATTCTCGTGTATATAGAAGACGTATATATCAAGAGAGAAGAAATACGTTTCTATATGGGAAACGACGAAGGGACAAAAAAGAAAGAGAGAAACAAAAAACTATAGATTTGAGCATTTAACAAATCCAGGAAAAATTATATACTGATATCTAGAAAAGGAAAAAGGAAGGCCAAATTAAACCTTCTTTGAATCATTATCATCATCATTAGGAGCAAATTGAGTCTCTGTGTCGCTGGCTTCATTATCAGAAGCAACTGGAATGGAAACTGGATAAACTCTCTTTAATGCAGTAAATTCCTTTGTTTTAGAAAACTTACTGGTGAAATAGTCATATGTAATTCTGACTCCAGCGGAACCGCAACCAATCAACATACCACCAAATGGCGCAATAACGAACGCACCAAATGCACCCCAATCTTCGTCAGAATACAAACCATTCCAAATCAAAAGCAATCTGCCACCTTCTTTGGCTGAACCATAGTAAATGGTACCAAAGATGAACACTGCAAGTAAGGCACCTAAACCACCAATAATAACATCAACACCCCTTAACCAGTAAAAGTATCTATCTGATAAACCAAGGAAAATGATTGGAATAACGGATGCTGAAACTAAGTCGGCGATTAAATAGATTTGCAAAACGTTAGCAGCAGCTTTAACAGCAACAACAATAGCAGGAACCATAATAATAATAACTATAATTCTAACCCAAATCAAAGACAATTTATTTCTAAACAAATCATTCGAGATAGTTGATGTTGTCGCACTTTGTAAAGAGTCAAACGTACATGTCGATAGAGCAACTGAAAAGATTAAAATGACAGCAATGATCCAGTTATCCATATCAGCAATCAAGATAAAGAACGCATTGAAACCATTTTCATCATTGACAGTTAAATTTCCAGTCCAAACGGCATAAATACCAGGTAGACCAACTAAGGTACAAATTACACCTGTAACAACTGCTGCAATACCACAACCAATCATTAAATCCTTATCGGTTTTGGCAGCAAAAGTACGTAACCAAAATCCGGCAAGGAAACAATCGTTTGTAATAATGGCCACAGGTAAGATATAAAGTAACATCCAACCTAATTTATTAGCACCTAATAATTGATCTTCAGTTGCTCTTTTCAAATCAATATCAACATGAACGTTCAATGCATAAGCAATTGTGCCAACGATTAAAAAGATTAAAACAAAACCGGCCTGGAAGTTATCGGTGACAAAAGAAACGTGGAACCCGCCCATACAAGTATAAATGGTGGTAACAACAGCTTCGATCACCATGGCAGGTGTTGCATCTAAACCGGTCAACGCTTCAATTGCCCATTCAATTGCAGTCAATTCAGATAACATGTATAAGAACATTGTTAAAACTGAAAATGCAGATAGGTATAAAGCAGCAGGTGCACCAAATCTTTGTCTGACCCATTCGGTTAAAATAAAACCTTCCGGGCAACGGCGACGAATCAATGGTCCAATCAATGAGAATAAGAAAATCGGAACAGAACCGGAAAGAACGTAGACCATCAAACCATGAATACCAGCAATGTTCGCAATTTGTGTATATGTTGTCAAAACACCACATCCCATAGCTAGAGAAAAAAACGGAGGTTAGTATAATGTTCTTTGTTTGAACAAGTTTGTAATATATTAACATGATCCAACAAGTTAACAAAATAAATCTTGAAGATAGGCCAAAAAACTGGAAAGAAAAAATATTGTTAGAACTGGGCGGAGAATTCGTTAGCGACAAACCCAAACCTGAAAGACTAAGTTTGTATTATTCTACTCATTCTTTCAACCTGTAAAATGTTTGACTGATGCTATCTTGAAAGAATAGAACACAAACTAAATAACTAGGTTAGAATAAGTAAAACGAATAAAGGAGTAGAATACTGGAACTTATTACAGTAATCAATCGGATAAAACCGATCAGCCAGAGTAATAACAGCAGCTTCCACCCAAACAACTAATCGATATTCTTCACCAAACATTCTTGAGAACGGAAGTGGTTCAATAAGACACCAGGTAGAATTAAAGAGAGTATCAGTTAGTCGATTCGATCAATCAAACTAATCAAACTAATCAAACTGGTTTAAGCTCGTCAAGAGACTAACAGAACCAATCTACCCCAAGCACCCTAACAAAAGATTTCGACCCCATTTGAAGAAAAAACATACCCGGATGAGGGAAGGTTTAGCCTCAAATGATTTCAAAAAAGCCTAAAAAAGAAGAATTTGAACAATATGATCAAGACATATACTACAAAAACTTGTTTGTAGAATGTAATGAAACTAAATAGCAGCTCAACGAATAGCTCGATTCAAATTAATCGCTGAGCTGCTAAGAAGTATCAAAAGGAAAAAAATATAATAGATGAACAATATCAAATAATCCTCACGCAAGTATTGACTTGATCGAGTTAAAACGGTATAATCTCAGCCTGTTATAATGTGCACCCGTTTAGATAATATTGTTTGATTTAGTTAGTGTGATCAAAGGAAATAAAGAAAAGGAAAAAAAAGAAACAGAAAATAAAATCATCTCTAGTTGGTAGAGTTAACTAAACTTGATTGCTCACTGGTTGGGAGGGGAGGGAGGTATTTGATATAATTGATAAGCTTATATTTTTCAAATGTGTTTTGTTTTAAATTCATGAAAAATACTAACCACTTGCAATAAAATTCAAAGCCAATGGGATACCGGTTTTAGTACCGTTTGAATTTAAGAAATCGGCTTTTGAATCAAAGACAGAAGAATTTTTTGACCTTCTTCTTTTGATCATTGGCCATAAAGCCAAAAAAATACCAGTGACTAACATAAACCCATAGGTTAAGTAGATAATGGCGTTGGAAGCTTGTGACGATAAACCCATGTTGATTTAATTATATTCTGTTAATTTAAGTGAAAAGTTTAGTTAAATCAGCAAACAAAAAAAAGTGAAGAAAAAGAAAAGTAAGAAATATGGATCTTTATATAAGTTTATATTTATGGTACTTAACGATAGATTTGGTTCTGTTCGGCTAATTTTTAACGTTGGAAAACCCCATAAAATGAAGGAGAATGAGGAAAGAAAGAAACAAGATGAACTCAATTTATGCAGTCAAGGTTAAAGTTGAAAGCAGTCAAAGTTTTTTTTTCATTCAGTCAGGAGGGGAATTCCAGCCACATCATATGATAGTTTGACACCATAATAACTGTGGTACGCAGAAAAACTACGGCTCGCGGCCAGCCGGCATCCACCAGCCACTCTCTCTGTAGCCTAGCCTATTCCAACTGTTTCAGGTCGGTAGCCTCCCCCTTCCTACTTACCATCAATCATTCGCTCATAAAGTCGTTGTCCTTCTCTTCGTATTCGTATTCGTACTTGCTTCTCTTGCTACCCTTTCTTCTCGCCTTTCGACTTTCTTTTTCAGTTTTAACTGCAGCCTTGTTCTGAGATCTTGAATTTTTTCCTCTTGGTTCCTTCTTCTCACTCTTGACTGGTGTGGATTGACTAACATCAAATGATTCATGACTATCACCACCATCTTCCTCCTCACTTGATGTTAGCAAAATAATCCCCGATGTATCATAATTACCGCTTGCCAGTTGTAGTTCTTCTTCTTCTGATTTCTCTGATTCCACTGGTACAGACACAGCCTCTTCTTCTTCTGATTCGCCGTGTTTATCCCTGAAATCCTCTTCCTCATTGTCTTCTTCTTGCTTCACTACTCTCCTTCTCTTGGAGTCAGAAACAGTAGGCTTATGAACTTTACCTTTACTGGCGCTTCTTCTATTCGGCAAAACAATTTCGTCTTCAACTTCAGCTTTAATGTCAGCGTTACCTTTACGTGAAGAGTTTCTTGTAATTCTTCTTGTTTCCAATATTTCAATATCCGAATCTTCATTTTCATCAACTCCATCTTCCTGGTCTATTTCATCCATTAACGAAGTATCAGTAAAACTCTTCTCAATTTGCTGTTCAGATTCTCCTTCCTTGGATTCTTCTTTAGCTGTTACCTCCTTTTCTTCTTCAACTATTGGATCCTCGAATTCATCGACAGCTCCTTCTTCTTCTTCACTTTCAATATCGAGGAGACTACCACCTTTCTCTTTTTCTTCTCCTTCTCCTTCACCTTCTAATTCAATTGCTTTTCTAATGCATTCTTGGATATAATCCGTAAACTTAACAAACGCATTCTTAGTTGGTACATCTTTGAAAGAATATTCCAATGCACCATTGGATAATTCACAGGCTTCAATTGCACTCATGAGTTCTCTTAATTTACTTAGTCCATTCAATTCACTGATTGCTAACTTATTCAAAGAAAAAACAACAGCTTTGATAAACGGTTTCTTAGCATTATTAAATTCAAATCTTTCCAATAATAATAAGAGTTGTAATGCAACATCAATTTGAATTGGTGATCTCATTGCTTCCTTAGGATCTCTATTAACAATCTTATCTGGTTGTGTCCAGTACATTAACTGTTGAATAATATTCGTTGGTGTTAGCATATTACTTGTATTTTCAGCAGATTCAATCATATCTTCCCAACTATTAAATAATCTAAATAACGTATCCCCTATAACTCTCACAACTCTTTCTTGATGTGAAACATGTGAAAATGAATATGCTGGAATACAAAATGAGAAACATTGTTTCAAAGATTCATTGTCATTGATGGATGGATTGAAGTATGTCAATAGTGTGGTTTCAAATAATTCATCATCGTTAATAACTCCACATAATAATAATTTGTATAATGCTTCACCTGATGTTGATTGAACCTCTTTTCTTGAGCTGTCTCTCAAAGTTCTATAGAATAATTTGGCAATTGCCATAGAATCAACACTGTTTGGTGTATTTGATTCTAGAATAGAAACTCCATGAACCGCTAACAAATCAGAAATCACTTTCAACCCTGTCACAATTAGAGACTCAATGTTACTTTGCGTAACAAAAACACCACAAACAAACATACTATCAATTGCCAATTGTTTATCCAAAGTACAACATAATCCAAGGCAAGTTAAGCTCAACTCTCTAATCTCAATTTCTTTTCTACGAAGGGATGGATGAATTAAATTATCCAATATTGACATAATTGAAATGTTATCCCTCAATGGTTCATTGACTAATTCCAACATTCTTTTGGCAATTGTTAAACAATCTGTTAGAACTTCAGGTTGTAATTCTTCAACTTGTTTCAATTCTTGTTGCATTGATGTATTGGCGCTGGCAATCGATGCTCTCGACATATTTTCTTGTGCCGTAGCGTACGAGTTTTCATCGTCTTCTTCGTCCCCTTCTTCATCGTCATCTTTCTCGTCTTCACTGTTACCATCCTGTAGTTTTTTCCCATTACTAGTAAGCTCGTCATCGTCATCATCATCTGAATTTTCAATTTTAGAACTTTCGTCAATCATGTCTGGATGTTGCTTTTCATATGCGCTATCCTTTAAATCATTAATAATATCAACAACCATCGAACAGAAATCACGTTCATTGATTGATAATTTGAAGATACATTTGATTAATGATTCAACGATTTTATCGCTTAAAACATCATTTCTCAAAATTTCTCTCAAAACATTCAACATCTTACTTCTGCCAAATTCATCACTATAATCGTAATCAGTTGCAATGTTTAATAGTTGCTGAATAACAAAATCAAACTCAGTTGGGTCTGATATATCAATATCGTCATCAATAATGTCAACTTGAGCTAATTTCGATTTATGCTCTTCAATTTTTAATAAATTTTCTTTTCTTCTTTCAAAATAGTTTGAAATAATTTCTGAAAATTTGGATGCTTCAGGGAAGAATTCATCTATTTCATTGTTCATGTTGTTGTCAATACAATATTCATAATAAACTCTCAATAATAGAGCCGTTTCCGGCGTCAACCCTCTAATGATGTCTTCGTTGAATCTAATTTTGGAAACAACGTCTTTTCTATTGTCTAGAAATACTCTGACAGCATACTCAGCAATGTTACTTTTCGTAACTTCCAATCTTTCTAAACATTTCAAAACATCATCATCAACAGACTCCATCCAACTTTCTGTTAACCATCTAGTAGCCGCTTTTCTAACAGATTCTTCTCTATCTTTTAAACCCCAAGTCAATAATCTTTCTCTCGCATTGAAATCAATATCGTTTAGCCTATTGAACTCTGGTAAAATCGTTGAATAGACAAGTTTTCTATTAATCATATTGACATCCCTTGCTCTTTCAAAAATGTACGGTCTTGTGAATTCATTTTTTTCAACCAATTTCAAACAAGCTCTTCTGACTTCTGGATTGTTATCGTTTTGCATAACAAATCTAATCTTTTTAGCAGCATCACTAATGCTTTCACTACCATCTTGTTCTTGAAAACTCGCAATAGTAGTAATAGCCTTGATTCTTATATATGGTTCTTTATCGTAGATTCTAGACAGCAAATCCTCACTTATTGTTTCATACAAATCAGTATCGATAGATGACATGTTTTGCATCAGATGTGATAGTAAATGACAGACACGATATCTAACGTTCTTATTGTTTGCTTCTAAGCCTTTAACCAAGTGTCTTGCAATTTTATCAATGAAATGTCCAAACATAAGTTCATGCTCTTCTTCGACCACGCTTAGAGTCTTGGGTTCTTTTTCATCCTCAGTATGTTCGTCTACATCTGGATTAATGGAATTGGTAAATGCTGCAATGAATCTAACAATTCTATCACCAACTCTTTCGTTTCTCTTAATGACTAGGACTTTATTTATCATCTTGCAAAATAATTCGTTAAATTCATCTTGTAGCTTAAGTTCTCTACACTTCAGCTGAAGGGCTTTAAGTATAACAATTTGCCTCCTATGTGTTGTGACGGTAGTTTGAGAATCTTGAAACACCTTTCTCATCAATGTTTCTACCTGGCTGATATCTGTGATCTCATCGTTTGGATTTGCTTTTGTTTTTGATTTTGAAGTGGCAGTTTTAGCTTTTTTGGTTGTTTTGGATTTTTCTTTTGCCATGCTGGTTTGGGTATATACCTATTGGCTGGAATAGAAGAAAAGGAAAAAATGATTAAATTCAAAGATGTAAATATGGATCAAAATGTCTTGTTTTGATTTTGATGTTTGCGTCAACTTCAATTGACTTTGAAACAGACGCGTTTTCTTTAACATAAATAAGAAGATTGCTTACGTCAGCAGAGTGGGAAAATTTCAATCTTAAATTCAGTTTACTTGAAGTTGGTTTGGCTTCTCTTGTTTATGATCGATCCTATTATCCGTCGTTAACTGTTTTTGTGGATCAGTCAGCCATTATTTATCTATCTTAGTGGGATACTACAAAATGTCAACCGATATCTATCCCGAGCTGACTCTCTATAACCTAACCTTACAGCCGTCAAGTTCCGCTATCAAATGCTGTATCGGGAATTTCACAGGAAATAGAAAACAACAGGAAATAATTAGAGCCACAAACACATCAATTGAACTATGGAAACTTAATAAGAAAACGGGCTCGCTAACAAAAGTTCTTGCTCAAGAGACGTTTAGTACGATTAGATCCATATCAAATTTCAAAACAACAGGTTCATCAAAGGAAAATCTAATTATTACTTCCGATTCAGGTAACTTGACAATAGTAGAATTTGATAGTGTAGGTAATAAATTTGAATCTGTTTCAAATCAATCCTATTTCAAAACAGGAATTAGAAGAATATCACCAGGTGACTTCATTGCGGTGGATGGTAAAGGCAGATCCACAATGATAGGTGCAATTGAAAAAAACAGATTTGTTTACACTTTCAAAAAAGATTCAAATGATAATATAGTCGTTTCTTCACCATTGGAAGCAAGCAAAAGCAAAATGTTAACATTTGATCTATGTGGACTTGATGTTGGATTTGAAAATCCGATCTTTGCATCAATTGAATACGATTATTCAAATGTTGAAAACAGAAATAATAATTCTAATAATAAAAAGAGTGAACCTAATAAGATATTAAGTTACTATGAATTAGATCTAGGTTTAAACCATGTTGTTTTGAAACATTCTGAAGAAATTAGGGACTCTTCCAATTTTTTGGTTTCAATTCCAGGTGGGATTGATGGGCCATCCGGTCTATTAGTTTGTTCCAAGAATATGATTCAATATAAATATCTTTCTAAAATGGCACACAATATACCAATACCGAAAAGGTTAGAACAACAATCAAGGGATTCCCAAATTGTTGCCGGTGTTGTTCATAAATTGAAAAGTGCGTTTTTTGTACTATTGCAAAACGATTTGGGTGACGTATTCAAAGTAACATTAGACTACACAGTTCAAGATTCCGATGAATCAAAGGGAGAAGGCGGTTTAGTGAATAGTATCGAAATTAAATACTTTGATTCGATGCCTGTTTGTACATCATTGTTGATTTTCAAAGCGGGATTTTTGTATGCCAATTGTGAAAGTGGAGATCAATACATCTATCAATTTGAAAAATTGGGTGATGATCCAGATGATAAGGTTTATAACTCATCCAACTATCCTGATGAGATTGCGTGTTTGGAAGTGGACGAGGATCTTTATTTTGAAGTGAAACCGTTTGACAACTTGAATTTAGTCAACATTATTGAGAATCTGAATCCTCTGATTGATTCTAAATTGTACGATTCAGGTAACTCATCAGATTTGCCGGTTATGTATTCTTTATGTGGGTCGAGCTCTAGATCTTCCTTAAAGATATTGAATCATGAACTATCTTTCAATGAAATCGTTTCACAAGAATTGCCCTCAAAAATTAGTAAAGTTTTTGCAACAAAATTAAATAAAGATGATGAATTTGATAAATTCATGGTTCTAGCTTTTCTCGATAGCACTTTGATACTTAGTATTGGTGAGGAAGTTGAAGAAATTGAAGATTCTGGATTTGAAACAGGGACAACAACTCTTGATGTTCAACAAATAGGCCAGTCTTCTGTGATTCAAATATACCCTGAAGGCTTCAAACAAATTTTTTATAAAGACGGTGAACCTGTCAAAGATATTTTATGGTCTTCACCACCGGGTTTGAAGGTTTTACATTCTTCTTGTACCAACACACAAGTCGCAATTGGTTTATCAAATAGAGAGCTAGTCTACTTTGAAATTGATGAACATGATAAATTAGTGGAATATAGTGAAAGACTTGAATTGGATTCACAAATTGTTTCTATATCTATTGGTGAGATACCTGAGGGAAATTTTAGATTCCCTTATATTATTGCTGGTTGCAATGATCAATCGTTAACAATTTTGAGCACAAGCCCTGAAACAACTTTGAATGTGATATCTAAAGAGGTGCTAAGTTCCAATGCTCATTCGTTATTGACCTGCTCTATGAATAATTCAATGATTGAAATCAATGAAGAAGATGATGGGGATGATGACAATACATCCAAGAACAGTAACACATCAGTATTTGTCCATATTGGTATGGAAAATGGTGTTTATGCAAGATTACAGATGGATTTAACGACGGGTGAATTATCAAACCCAAGAAACAAATATACAGGTCCAAAAGCAGTTTCTTTATCAAAAGTGAACGTTTTAGGACAAAATGTCATATCAATCTTATCAACAAGAACTTATCTTGGTTATAATACTATTAGCGGTTTCAAAGTAATTCCTTTGATCAAACCAATCTTCCAATCAATGTGCCCTTTCAAAAGTGAAGATCTTTCTGAAAATGGTTTGTTATCAATTTATGATAACAATTTAACTATTATGACGGTTGATCATTTAGATAACGATTTTCTAATTGAAAGCATTCCATTGCGTTATACACCAAAATCAATGTCAGATTGCACTGATTTGAATGGAATGCTATATATCGTTGAATCCGACTATCAAATCGAGTCTCCATTCATTGAAGACGATCTACAAAACGATCTACAAGAAGAGATTGTTACTTACGATATAGATGAGACCAAACAGGAGTATTACCAGCAGTTTGGCTACAGATTCAATGAAGATACTTGGGGGTCATGTTTACAGGTCATTTCAATTGAAAATAAAGCAATTGGCCAGACTATTGAATTAACTCACGAAAGTTTATTCAAAGTTGTTAAAGTGAATTTCAGTTCTAGACCAAATGATAATTATTTAGTAGTTTCATCATCAATGAATCAAAAATTGAATCCAAATACAAATACAGAATCATTTTTGAGAATTTATAAGATTGATGAAGATGGTTCGCTTACATTTTTACACAAGACGAAAACTGAATCTTTAGCACTATCATTAATTCAGTTTCAAAATAAACTGTTAGTTGGTTTCAAAGATTGTTTAATCTTGTACGATATTGGACTGAAACAGCTTTTGAAAAAAGCTTCCATAACTTTAACAGCTTGTAACCAGATAGTTGATTTAAAGAGTCAAGGTTTCAGAGTTATTGTTAGTGATATTAGAAATAGTATCAGATATATTGTTTATAAACCATTAGAAAACAAATTTGTTGAGTTTATAGATGATACTATCCAAAGGCATGTTACTAAGACCGTTATGTTAGACTATGATACTGTTTTAGGAGGTGACAGATTTGGCAATTTATTTATTCTTAGATGTCCCAAAGAAATTTCCGAACTAAGTGACGCTGACAATCATGGGGCTTTAATTAATAGAGTTGAAAACAAATTGACAAACTTGTTTAATTTCTACTTAGGTGATATACCAACGAGTTTTGAAAAAGGTTCCCTAACAATTGGTGGATCGTCAAATATGGTTTTATATACATGTTTACAAGGTAAAATTGGTTGTTTGAATCCATTGAGAACATTAACAGAAATCAATTTTTTCAAAGAATTACAAAAATTCATGATTGAAGAATTTAATGGACTAACAGACAGAGATTATTTGAAATTTAAGAGTTACTATGTTCCGATTAAAGGTTGTATTGATGGTGATTTGATTGAACAGTTTTATAAGTTGGATACAGAAACTAGGAACAATATTGCTAATAAGATGGATCGAGTGCCGATAGACATTGACAGGAGAATATCTGAGATGAGAAATAGGGTGTCATACTAGTGTACATATAGTTAATAGAACATGTTAATATAAGCAAGTAAAATACAAATAACGTCGAAGTCTAATCACCAAACGAGTGCGGCTCAGCACACAGAACAACAGCGAGCGTTTTTCGATTTCCATTTATCAACAATAAACAAACTTCGAATATTTCCACTTGATCTAATCACCATTACATTGGCTTTTGTATTTCTATAAACTGGTGTTAAGATAGATGCATATACCTATATATATCATATCACACCATGAGCCAATCAAGAAAACATCAAACTGAAAGGAACCAACAAATTTTGAAAACTCTATTAAAAGAACAACCCAACAAATTCTGTGTCGATTGTAAAACTTCCAAAAATCCAAGGTGGGCATCATGGAATCTAGGTTGTTTCATTTGCATTAGATGTTCAGGTATTCACAGAAGTATGGGCACTCATATTTCAAGGGTCAAGTCTGTTGATTTGGATACTTGGACTGATGAACAAGTTAAATCAATGGTTTTGTGGGGAAATGCCAAAGCAAATTTATATTGGGAAGACAAATTACCAGACGGCTACGTCCCTGATGAAAGTAAAATTGAAAATTTTATTAGAACTAAGTACGATTTGAAAAAATGGTGTACAAGTTCCAATGTTCCTGATCCAAGAACTCTAAGCGGTACTGGTGCTGTTTCAAGTTCAAGTGTTGATGAATTGAAAAGAGATAAACCTCAACCTGCAACACCAACAACGTCTCAGCATTCACCAAGACCATTATCCCAACCAAAGCCATCTCCTTCTTTATTAGACTTTGGTGATGCACCAGTACAACCTCAAAAGCCAGTCCAATCAGCATTATCAAAGGAGCATCAACCAGCGACATCATCTTCTTCTTCATCGAGTTTATCATTTATCGAATCTCCTGCATCTGTTTCTTCCCTCCCAAAGAGCAATAATAATGCAAGACCAGATTTGAAAAAATCCATCTTGTCACTATATTCAACCCCATCCCAGTCGGCTAACAGCTCGTTCAATTCTTTACCAACAATGTCCAGTCATAACAATCAAACGATATACCAACAGCAGCAACCAGTAACAACAACTGCAGTTAACAATACCTCATCGTTGAGCAATTCACTCAGTAATTTGAATCTCGGTCCAACCCCAACGAAAACAACAACAGCTCAACCTATCAATGCATCAAACTCATGGTCTTCAGCATCATCAACATCAGCACTGCCAACTACAAGCTACAATATTAACGGTAATAACGGTAATAACAACGTTTGGTCATCGATGCCAGTTAATGGTTCAAGTGGTTCGAAGAAAACCAACGAGAATGACGTTTTTAAGAATGTTTGGAGTTGAACGTATATTTGTCATAACTAGTATAGATGTTCTTCACTTTTCTGTGTATTTTTACCTGCTTGTTTGCTTTTTATTTGCTTTTTTGTTATTGTCATATGTTTTCTACATTTTTTTTTCTCTTCATAAAAAATATAAATGAATGGCCCTTTATTTCAAAAGCTTTGCAGTATCCTAAGCTACCCTGATTTATTTAGATAAGGATTTCTATGTTTAGGTAATCTGAATTGGTGGTATACTTGTTTAGAAAATTGAATATAATTTCTCTATTTGAAAAGGAACGTATATAAGGAGAGAACTTCGAATCAAAAGAAAACAGGCAAAAAAGGAACTTGATTGTTTAGTGTAAAATCATATATAGAAATTTAAGAAATTGGTTATATGTAAGCCTCTTTAGATAGTCACCGAATCAAAAGGAGTTGCCAGTGGTGATAATAACTTAAAACCCTTGTAGAATTGAACAGTCTTAGCACCTCTTGAGGCAACACCTTCAGCAGTAAATTCAAAGAACTTGTAGATTGCTGGAGCTGGACCAGAAGCACCGAATCTGTTGATACCGAATTGAACGTGAGCGTATTTAGCCCAAACAGCAGTCGACATGACTTCAACAGACATGATAGGAACACCATCTGGTAAGATTGATTTTCTGTATTCGAATGGTTGTTGATCGAAAGTGTGGAAATCTGGCATTGAAACAACTGAAGTTGGGATACCTTGTTCAGCTAACTTCTTAGCACCATCAATTGAGATAGCAACTTCAGAACCAGTAGAAACTAAGATTAATTGGGGGTTCTCAACTTCGTAAACGAAATAACCACCCTTAGAAGCTTTTTCAATGGAAGAACCAGCTAATTGCGGTAAATTCTGTCTTGATAAAGCAATAACTGATGGAGTGTGCTTGGATTCAATAGCCTTTAAGTAAGCGGCAGAGGTTTCGTTACCATCAGCTGGTCTCCAAACCATCAAGTTTGGCAAAGCTCTGAAGTGAGCCAGTGTTTCAATAGGTTGATGGGTTGGACCATCTTCACCTAGACCAATGGAATCATGGGTAGCAACCCAAATAACAGGGTGGCCGGATAAAGCGGCTAATCTTAAAGCTCCGGCAGCATAAGAAACAAAGTTCAAGAAAGTACCACCGTAGACCTTGAAGTTGGCACCGTAGGCAGAGATACCGTTCATGATGGCACCCATACCGTGTTCTCTGACACCGAATCTGAAATATCTACCAGAGTAATCACCTAAGCCAGTAGAAGGAGGTTGGAAATCAACAGCAGATGACCATCTTGTTAAGTTGGAGCCGGTTAAATCGGCAGAACCACCAACTAGTTCTGGTAAACCCGCTTGAATTTTACCCAAGACAATTTCGGATAATTTTCTGGAGGCAACTGCAGAATCTTCAGTTGAGTAGCTTGGTAAAGAAGTAACGAAATCAGCTGGTAGTTCACCTGCTAATCTTCTCTTTAGTTCAGCACCTAATTCTGGGTATTCAACAGTATATTGTTCGAATAATTTGTTCCATTCGGCTTCAGCTTGAGCACCAGCAGCACCAACCTTAGCGTATAGGTCATAAACTTCTTGTGGAACTTGGAAGGTCTCAGCTGGGTTGAAACCCCACTTTTCCTTCAATTGCTTGATATCATCAGCCTTTAATGGAGCACCGTGAACAGAGTGAGAACCTTGCAGTAAAGAACCGTAACCGATGGTGGTGGTGATCTTGATACAAGTTGGCTTGTTGGACTTCTTAGCTTGCTCAATGGCAGCAGAGATAGCAGCAATATTGGTATCAGCATCCTTGACGTACAGCATTTCCCAACCGTAAGACTCTAATCTAGCACCAACATCTTCGGTGAAAGCAATGTTTGTGTTACCATCAATTGAGATCTGGTTATCATCATAGAAAGCAATCAAGTTACCTAATTGTAAATGACCAGCTAGAGACATGGCCTCAGAAGCGACACCTTCCATCATACAACCATCACCGAAGAAACAGTATGTGTAGTTATCGGATAAAGTGAAACCTGGCTTGTTGTAGGTAGCAGCAAGTTGAGCTTGGGCCATGGCCAGACCAATAGCATTACAGATACCTTGACCCAAAGGACCGGTGGTAACTTCAACACCAGGAAGCTCGAATTCAGGGTGACCAGGACATTTTGAACCTAATTGTCTGAAAGATTTTAAATCATCTATGGATAAATCGTAACCAAACAAGTGCAATAGAGAGTATAATAGAGCACAAGCGTGACCATTCGATAAAACGAATCTATCTCTGTTTAACCAGTCAGGGTTCTTTGGGTTGAACTTCATTTGAGTGAATAAAGCATGAGCAGCTGGAGCCATACCCATTGGAGCACCAGGGTGACCAGAGTTGGCCTTAGCAACAGCGTCAACAGATAGCAGTCTGATGGTGTTGATGGCCTTTTGTTCTAATTCAGAAACGGACATTTTTTAATTGGATATTAATTGATTAAATTTTAATTAATTAATTAATTAATTGGTTATTATAGAATTGAAAACAAACAAACAAACAAGTAAAAAAATAAGTGAGAGGAAGCAGTCAATTAAATAATGGATCAAACAGAGAAGAAGTATTCAAGTTTATATAAAAAAGGTCTGATGGAAACGAAAAACTCAGCAACTTTTGGAAACGGAAAACGGAAAAACGCTTCGGAGCGGCTGACGTAATTGTAATCCACAGTTAGCAGCCAACACCCCGGGAATTCGTTCGTATTGTTAGGCCTTCCACCGCGCGTCTTCTCTTCACTCTCTCCAGTAAATTATCTGGAGCCCCGCCACGGATCACAGCAGTCCAAACAAGTTTCTCCAGTGGGTTCCTCGGAGTTTCACTCCATTACCAATTTCTCACTCACCTTTTGATGCACCACCTTCTTTAATATGTGGAGGTTGCCCAGCGATTATGTAATTGGCAGACACATCCATTCTTCGAACGGATACATTACTTCAAATGGATACCTTGCTCCAAATGGTTTAAAATGAATGGATTAGTGATTTGATGGCAAGTCGGTTAGTTGCAACCGACTGATTGCAACTTGTCCTGAGTATCTTCAGAGTTTCTGAATGTCTCTCAAATAATATTTGATCTCGATTTGCTCACCATCAATTGATCACTGGTGTATAGTATACGATAGAAATATGGATCTACTACTGAAGTCTATTAGCTGCATTCAATGATTTATATATACGCATATTTGCAGTCAATTAATACATATAATTACACCAGAATGGATTAAACAAAACGGACACAGGACATCACAAAAAAATCGCTTCTTTCTCCTCATTTCTATAGGCACTTCTCAGTTCAACTGGAACAAGTACGGATAAACTATCAACGGGGATATTCAATCAACTGGCATATTGCATCAACCGAATTGTAATTGTTTCTTTGATAAGTTTTGATGAGATCTGACGAGGCCTGACAAACTCGCATAAAATAGACTATAATACACAATACGTAATCAGGCGTTTAACCGACCCTCAAGTTATCTTTTATCCATTACTTGTCTATTACTCCGTCTATCCCATCTCAATTGATCCGATTATTTATTGTATAAGTGCATTCTATATATGCATTGTATAGCATCGTCTAATTTGCAGTATTGGGTAACGATGCTTGTGTAACTTGGTCGAAAGTCAAAGGCTTTAAAAACAGCCCAATCCTCTAAAATGAATCAATTACGTAATTTCATGATAACAGGCGTGGGCTTTCCTTCTATATAGTGTACACAACTGGATTCCGTGCACACCCATTCAATCTGTGTTGTATCTGTGTTTTTGTAATCAATCGATTAATCAACATATCAACCCTTTGAATGCATGTTTGTGTATTGTTTGCTTCACACACACAAACCAAATAGGTGGCATTCACTTCACTGGTCTCCATTATTTGTTTATTCACTTATTCGCTCTTGTGTTTTCTATCCGTCTATTTTTTTCAGTTGCGCCAACTTCAAATAAACATAGATAAACATAAAATATAATAACCTGGTCCACCCTCCCGTCCATTCCATTCAAGTACTTACTTATATACCGGCACCAATCAACTTTAAACAACATCATCAAATGAGTTTAGATCCATGGGGACTCATAGCAGGTGGAAGTGCCACTTCCATACTTTCCAATGATTTGAACTATTCAAAAATATTGGCTGCCAAAAAAGCTTTAAAACTTTTAGGTGATAATTCAGATATGTTAGTCAAATTATGTATTGCTTGTTCAGAAAGTGACAATTATTTGCTGCAAAAATTGCTTTCTTCACCTGAATCTCAAGATTTAATAAATAATGTTGATAAACAAGGTTTTACTCCACTAATATATGCAATTTGTTTTGATTCAAAAGACTGTGTTGATATTCTTTTGAATCTTAAAGTTGACCCTAATATGCATGATCAGTTGATTGGCTATACTCCTTTGATGTGGGCAACTTATTTAGAACGCCAGCCTATAGTTGAAGCTTTATTGAGTGTAGATGCTGATCCATACTTAAAAGGTACGAAAACTAAGCAATCAGCAGTTGATCTCATCAAACCTGGATCTCAATTATACGATTTCTATAAATCTCACAACTACTTGAACAAACCAACCGCTTATTCTTCTCTTTCAAATGATTCCTCAAATACTTTTTACAAGGAAGAAATCATCAATGATAAAGAGCAAGAAGACTCATTCAAAGCACATTTGAACCTACAAACAATGAGTGCTTTAAACAGTTTATCAATTGACGACGAGGATAAAGAAATTAAAACTAGAACTACAAAATTTGTCGATGATGAAATTTATAATGACAATGATACTTATTTCACAAATGAAAACTTTGATTTCAATCAAGTTTTAACGAATCAATTCATCAAATTCAATGATGGTACCATTTCATCAACAATAGATTATATCTTTGAATTATACAAAACCTATTCAAATAAAAGTATTTATCCTGCATCAATCGTATATCAATGTTTAAGATATGCAGACAATAAAATTCAAAGCCCTGAAATTGTTGAGTCATTTTTGACTCTTTTTTTGACTAGGGTTAGAAGTATCACTGGTACTAAAAGCGGTGTTGTTCAATTAACAACATCAACAAACAATGGCTCAAATGTTTTACAAGTGGATATCGTTGTTGTTGGTTATTGGATATCGTGTTTGAATCATTTATATTATTTTCTTTATAGAGACGGAGCTTGTCAATTTTTCAAGAAATATCCGAAGATTTTACAAGAAATTATTTCAACTCTACAGCCATTAATTTGCCAATTATCATTTTCCCTGGATTCTAAACTCGAAAATTTGATTGAACCTTGCATACTGGATTATAACAGTGTTCCAGACTCAAATACAGTTTATAAGGCTGATTGGAAAATTTTCAAATCGAAAGTGACTACAAAATCAACGTATGAAGACATCATTAGTATGTTATATCCACCGTCATTAGAAGCACAAATGAAACCATCTCCATTAAAGGTGATTCAGACAATGGGAGCATTGTTGTATGTACTAGAATTGTATCATATAAATGATGTCATAAAACAACAATGTTTTGCAACAGTTCTTTATTGGTTAGGAACTTCACTCTTCAATAGAATATTGGCGAACAAAAAATATAGTTCACGTAGTAAAGCCTTACAAATACGTTTGAACCTATCTTTTATTCAAGATTGGTTACGTGCAAATAATTTAACACCTTTCAAACCAGATCAAGATAATAAAGAGGATTTCCCTGATTCAATTATTGATTCACAAACCATATTGAAAAATGTTGCAAGATTTAATAAAAATGATAAAGATCCAATGGATTCAGCATTTTATTATAATTCTTTGTATAAAATTGGTCAAATACATTTAATGCCTGTCTTTGAATTATTAGAATGGTTACAGATAATGACTGGACTACACAGTGATAATGATATTGATCTTTTGAAAGCAATCATTGATAGATTTGATACTTTGAATGCACAACAACTTCTAAACGTTGTTAAGAATTACAGATATGAAGTTGAAGAACACAAATTTTCAAAAGTTTTGAAAAAGTATTTAAAAGAGAATGTATCATCCGATACAAAGAGACAAAAGTTGTTTTATATTTCCACTGATAAATTGTTTTTGAGCCCAACTCAAGTCTTCCCACTCACTTTACCAAATATAACTGAATTGCTACATCAATACGGTGCAGACTTCAATAAAGTTGATACTAAAAAATTAAAAATCTATCAACCACATTTACCTATCCAAATAGTTGATGTTCTTGAAGAAATTTACGATCAGGACATTAGCAGCTCCTCGAATCAAATTGACAACGAAGATGAAATCGAAGACGAGGAAAATATCGAACGTTCCAACGAGGGTGGACATGGGCATAACCCACATGACTACACCTATAATGCATTTGCAGATGATTCTAATGCTGTTAATGAAGACTCGGTAGGTGGTAACAAGAATGAAAGTGGGAATTTTGCAGGCTCGGAACTGTTCAAAGAGCTCTCGATGCCTTCATCAGTTGCACATAAAACTTGGGACGTTGCCGGTACAGACGAGTCAACTGCCAATCCATGGGCATGACAGTATTTATATTTATATTTTTAAATTATATGTATATAATATTTGTTGCGTTGTTCCGATGTATATGACGATTTGTCCGTTGAATCAATATAATGAACATAAGAAAGAAGTCACAAAAATAAAGAGATATATATGATTATGTCAGCTCGTATGTCATCCCTTTTGCGTTTGTAAACAAACAAAACAAACTGTTAGTTTGTTAAAAAAGACAAGGTAGATTAGATTACAAATATATAACTATATTGATTGCAATTACAACGATACTTAACTTTGCAAATCACTACTCCGTAATCTGACAAATTGGTTTCCATTTCATTTTTCTCGTAGTGCAAACAACCATAAACATTCTCTTAAAAACGCTTTGAAAAGAAAAAGACAAGAAAAAGACAAGAAAAAGAAGTGTATTTTCAATCCATCTCTCTTTTCTTCAGAACAAGACAAAATAGAAACAAAAACACTGTTATTATTACTACAAATACAAATATAAATACAAAACATAAGTACAGAAAAACTACCAGCACATAAACCCCAACAACGAAAAACAAAAGATGTCACATTTACTTGCAATGGAAGCAGCATCAGCTGCTAATCATACACAAGCTTTTCTGCAACAACAACAATTACAACAGCAGCAGCAATTGCAAAAATCGAAGCTTACGGATGCAGTCAACTTTGCCAACTTTAATCAAGATTTCTCTTGCATTTCTGTTGGTTATCAAAATGGCTACAAGATATACAACTGTGAACCTTTCGGTCAATGTTTTTCTAAACCAGACGGTAGTATAGGTATAGTTGAAATGCTTTACTGCTCATCTTTATTAGCTATTGTTGGAATCGGTGAACAGCATTCATTATCACCAAGAAGATTGAAAATAGTTAACACTAAAAGACAAACAACAATTTGTGAACTAACGTTTCCTGGAACGATCCTTGCCGTTAAAATGAATAGAGAAAGATTAACTGTTTTATTAGAAGAGACGATTTACGTTTACGATATTAACAACATGAGATTATTACATACTATTGAAATCCCATCCAATCCAAATGGGTTGATTGCTCTTTCTCCATCAAGTGAAAACAATTATCTTGCATATCCTTCGCCTCAAAAAGTTTCAAATAATAATAATAACAACAGCAATAGTAACAACAATAACAGCAATAGCATGAATACTCAAAATGATCAAAATAATGGTGGTGGTGGTAGTCAGCATATTAGAAACGGTGATGTCATAATATTTGATGCCAAAAATTTACAACCTACGAGTGTTATTGAAGCTCATAAAACACCATTAGCAGCAATTGCATTGAGTAAAGATGGCCTATTGTTGGCAACGGCAAGTGATAAAGGCACAATAGTCAGAATTTTTTCTGTTGAAACAGGTATTAAACTATATCAATTTAGAAGAGGCACTTATCCGACGAAAATATACTCCTTAGCCTTTAGTCCCGATAATAAATTCGTCATTGCAAGCTCGGCAACTGAAACCGTTCATATTTTTAGGCTAGGTGAACAAGAAGCTGCAAATACTATCAAAACTACAAATAAAAGATCGAAACATAACAAACAAGCAAATCCACTGAAAACATCACCTAACATATATCCCCATAATCAACATACTAGTTCTGACGACGATGATGAAGATGATGAAGATGTTGATGACGATGAAGAGGATGAAGAGGTTGATTTTGAAGACGAGGAAGGCGTCGATGTTGATGACGATGACGATGAAGTGGGTGATGATACTGATCCTCCAAGTCGGCTTCTAAGAAAGCAATCCAATTCATCATTTGGATCTCTGCAAAGTGGTGATTCTGGTAATGATGCATTTAAGAAGGAACCACTTGTGGATAATGCTAGAAGATCGGTTGCTAGAATGCTTAGAAGAACCTCTCAATCATTAGGTAGAAAAGCGGCTGAGAAAATGGGTACTTATTTACCGCCTAAATTTTCATCGATTCTAGAACCAAATAGACATTTTGCATCATTGAAAGTCCCTGCTTCTAAAGAAACTAAAACGGTTGTTGGAATTGGCAATAAACAAGGAGCTTTGGATATTTTAAACGATGGCTCAAGTATAGTTGGAGATGATGAAAGCTTATCTGGTTCATCATCTGCTAATAATAGGCGGTTAGTTCATATTATGGTGATCACTTCAGAAGGGTTTTTCTACAATTTTGGATTGGATCCAGAAAGAGGTGGGGATTGTGTCTTGTTAAATCAAAGAAATTTGTTAGCCAAATAAAAAAATAAACGTAAAATAAAGTTTACTTTATCACATTCACGTCATGTTATTGATTATACTTTTATATTCTATTTCTTTTTTGATCTTTCTTTCTTTTGTAAACTGCACTCTTATTTATTTATTATTAATCCATTTAGTTCTTTACTATTTTCGACGTTAAAGGTGTTTGATTTACTTTAAGTAAAGAAAAGCCAAAAAAGCCACACCGTATTGAGATTTGTGAAATTCGAATTTATGGGTGTGTGTTTTTGATAAGCGAACTTTTTCAAGCCGTTCAATTAGTATAAAGCCTTTTAAGGTACTCCAGATCCGTCATCTTGATGAAAGGTATATTTAGCTTAGCACACACATTTGATTCTGGTTAAATACAATATTTGAGTACTAATTGAAATATCAAAAGAACAAAAATAAAATGTCTATAGAATTACCTTTGGAAATCCAAGGAGCAATTCTATCTCATTTAAACGTACGGGAATGCATTCAATTATTACATCAAATCTATCATCAAGATGAAATATATGGCTGGCGTCATTTTTTATGCCAAAGGTTGAAATCAAATTTAAGAGTTTTCACAAATAGGACAGATATACATTCCTTGAGTTTAAAAGGTCAACCATTTAATGAAAATAGCATACTGTTGAATTCTGATGATTTCGAAAGATTCAAAGAAATTATAAACTTGGAGAAAAGAAATAATAGTAATAATGAAGATTTTATAATTCCTGAAGTTGAATATATAACTTCAATGAAATCTTACTATTTCTCAATTTCCAAATTAGCTGCTATATTAACGTTGCCTACAATGTTCAAGCTTTATACAAGGTTAGATGGTTCATCCTGTGAGTTACCATTCATGAACCGTATCAAAAAACTTGAAATCGAAGCAACTACTCCTGATGATCTAATATCGTTTCACTGTAATATAATCAATATGGACCATCTTGAAGAATTAAAAATGACTATTTTGTATCCTGAAAGAGAACAGGATGAATTGTTTTTAAATGAACATTTCGATTTACCGAAATTGAAGAGGCTAAAATTAAAGACCTTTGCTGGTCATTTGGATATAATTTACGGTTTTTTACATTCCTCAAAGATATTGGAATCTTTTGTTGTTAGATTCAATCAAACAGGTCTATTTAATTTAAACCTTGCTTTAAGGTATTTGAGATCTCGATCACTGAAAATTCTAGATATCAAATCATTTCAAGATGATGATAATAGAAGGGTGTCGATTGATTGGGAACCTGATCTTGAATCACTTGAATTGTTGAAAGAGTTAATAAAATTGGAGATTGACGGATTTAATTTCACTTCGAATTTGAAATTCTTCAATGAACTAATAGATTTGGAAGAAATCTGTTTGAAATCAACGAAAGATCCCGAATATTCACCTATATTAAACGTCAGTTCTGTTATCAATTGGAGATTCAATAAGATTAATCGCAATCTAACGAAATTGCAACTTGAGGAAACTTTTATACTATCAAGTGAGCTTATAAATTTGAAATTCATACCAAATTTGAAGCATTTGAAACTGAATTCAGTTATTTTGAAACAATTTTTCAATTTCAATTTCTTGGATTCCTTAGAAGTTTTAGATGTTACATTAATGTCTGATAGATATTACATTGATTCAAAAATTGGTATCGCTGATAAGAATATTGGATGGCCTAAAAATTTGAAAAATTTGAAAATTAAACTAGTTAGTAACGATGAAAGAAAGAAATTCCATTCTTTGGAAAGTATGTTGGATAAATTATCAATAATGAAATTACCAAACTCATTGAATACATTAGAGTTATCTCTTGATACAACTTCCAAGTTAGGAAAAGAATCCATTTTTAATAGAGACGATTTGCATATTAATGATTCGATCAATCTAATGATGCCTTCAAATTTGAAGCATTTGAAATTGGTTGGATTGGATAAATATTTCCCTCAATGGCAATGGTGGAATATGAAATTTTTAATCAATTCAATTCATTTAAATTTACCAAAATCTTTGGAGTCATTTGAACTTCAAAATGCTTTTATTGAAGGATCGTTTAATTTACCGAATCTAGAGAAATTAGTTATTAAGAACTCATTTTTCACTGATGGCAAATTTCTAAATTCAAATTTTCTCATAAATGAAAATGAAAGGAATATCACTAAATTTAATTTGAATGTTTATAATTGTTGTTTTAATTCTAACGATATTAATGAAATTATGTCTTTTAATGATGCCATCAATTTCGCAAAGTTTCAAAAAAAGAAACCTGAAGAAGTCTTCTTGTGGAGACATGATAAAAAGATTTATTTGCTTAATGGTCCTATTATAAAATCTGCCGTTATGATATGATAGAGAATTGTTCTTATTCTTAGAAATTTATTCCCCGTGTAACTGCTCATTTATATTATTTCCCTCTTTCTCAGATTGTTAGAGAATACAAAATAAGAGGAAAACGACTTGTATACTATTATTGTTTTCTTGATATGTTGATGCTACGTATAGTTTGTATTATATTATTAAAAGTTTTGTCATAAAAAACTAAAAAAACAGAAGTAAGGTATTTACATATAAGAGAGATCAAGAACACCGTTGTTCTCTCTAAGATCCATATCAACAGTTTTATCACCTTCATAACCTTCCTCGATTGAATGGCTAACTTTTAAAACATGAATGTTTGTCTTTGATTCAGAATCACCATTGTTCTTATTCCTATTATTAGTGATAGTTGTGAGGTTTAAATTTTCTTCGCTTTCTCTAAATATAGTTTTCCGGAAAACTTCCATTCCTTCATTCATTGTCTCAGTCACAGTATTGATCATCCCGGTGGGACCATCATAAACTTCTGCAGAATCAATGTCATTGATCCAATTGTTGAGTTCGTCGTCGCCATCTTCGTCATCTTCGTCAGCGTCTGGTTCCAGGTTGGTGGTAGAATTATTAGCAGTAGTGTTTTCATCCTTAGGTGTTATTTCAATATGTACGATATTTTTATTGGTTGTTTGGGTGCCCATATAGGCCTTGTTAATATTTGATTTTGTCTCTTTGGCTTCTTGTGGGCGAGGAATTTTGGTTTGAATAATGCTTGCAGTAGCGGACGTCTTTTTAGACCACGAGGCTTCGCTAGGTGATATGCTTCCAAACTCTTTACTAGCCTTACGATGCTGCTGTGTTAATATGTTGGATAATTTGACATCAGCAAGCATTGCTTCCGCATCTTCACGATCGAGTTCGACTTCTGTAGCTGCTGATTTAGAGACTGTTGCAGGAGTATAATCCCAAGCATAATTGGCAACATCTTCACCCTTGAAAGACTTTTCGCCAAAGTGATTTTGAACCATATGGTCAACAACTAGCCATCCATATGCGTTAGAAAATCTTCTTCTAACAATGATGTTATTATGAGCATCAGGCAGGAGGTTAACCAATACTTTTCTCCAGGTCATTCCGTTGTGCCATCGTTTAGCAATTCTTTCTTCAAGTGCCCTTTGTCTCTTTGTCGGATCCAATGATTCTAACATTGAGTTTGACGTTCTTCCAAGTGTTTTAGGGATACAATCAGGGTTATATATTTTATCGTGCAAAATAACTTCTGGTCTAGATTCCGGTTGAGTGAGGAATCTCAGTGGTGGTGACGGAGGCAACAAAACCTTTTTAATAGACTCTATAACTGATGATTTAGGTAAAGGATGAATATAGTTTTCTAAATCGTCGTCGTGGGATTCTTCAAGTCCATCTGAAGTTTGGTAACGGTTGTATTTTTTAGTTTTGTTAGGCGAATCTTGTAGGTTCGGAACACAAAATGCCATTGCGGTTTGTAAAGGGGATAATATTTTACTTTTAATGCTAGTCATAATACTATCGTCATTATCTGTTTCTTCAACATTAGCTGGGATTTCACTTACTTGATCCGAGTTGTCGGCAACGGTTCCTTCTGCTTCTTGTGAAATTTGTGTATTCAAAGTGTTGTTATCCTTCAAAGCAGCATAAACTGAACTTAATGCCTTCCAGTCAAGATATAACAGAGCTGATGTTCTAAGAGGAACAATACCATCGTGAACTGCATTTGCATACAAGGTTCTTCTTTTGAATCTCCTTAATATTTTTCTGGTTGGTTCCGAAGGTAATAACATTAGTAACGGTTTTATACCTTGTAACCCCAAGTCATGACCAGTTTTACCAACAATACCAAAACCTAAAGCCATCTTTACATATGCGGGGTTTTCATTCGATATTCCTAAAAACGGAGTTGCCATTGCGATGAAATTTTCTGGTTCAATATTTTCAAAAAATTCTGGGTAGTTGAAATTGATATAGGCAAGTGCAAAAGTTGTAACTAAACCCCCTAATGAGTGTGAAATAAACGAAATCTTGTTGATGTTCAGGCCAGGAACAATATCTCTAACAATGGATTCTGCCAATCTTCTACCCAAATATTTGACACCTCTTTCAGTCTTGCAAACATTCCCTGAATACCCTCGAACAACTATATTGTCACCAGTATTAGCAGCCATTGCTTCAATTTGTTCTTTCAAATAAAACATATCTGCTGTAACATTAGAGTGCAACCCGTGTGTTATAACGACCAGATGGACAGGAGCATTGGGTATTGGTGAAGGTGGTGGCTTATTCCATAGATCAATAGTGGTCAGATGTTGAATATCCAGCTGCGTTGTGAACTTTCCGAATTGGTCTCCGAAATTATGACGATGTAGTGAAGATTTATGTTTAGCGATCATCACTTCAAAATGAACTTCCGCACTGGTACTAAACAACATTTGACTCATCACATCAACGATCCAGACATATTTTTCTTTAATTGTATGTATAGATAGCTCTGCCGTCAAACTTTGACCAGCAGAAATATTAGAGTCATAAACTGGTTGATCTGCCGTTATAAAACAGTCTTTTGTATGATCATAATCATCTGTCCTAATATCACAATAAAGGATGTAGGGGCCGGCAAGGTAAGCCGCTCTCAAAGGTAGCATTTCAACATTTTTGATCTTGATAAAAAGTGATTCATTATGGTTTATGTCTTCGGGAGGGAAATATGTTATTACAAATCTGTGTACATCCCCTATGTTCAATGAATTGTGGGATCTATATAGGAGAGAAGGATCACTTTCAACTGAGGTGGTTGATATAGATCTTCGTCCTTCCATCATGTTTTTTCTTTTGTTACCGATTATGTTTTTGGTCTGAAGATCAAAACGTCAAGCAACTGTGAAAAATCACTTTAAGCTCGTCAAATTTTGCTTGAATAAATAATTGGTACAGTATTCTTTGAAAGGATCGATATCAATTGATCGGAGAAGTGTCACAATTGTAGTTTCCGGCAAGTTTCTTACTTTGGAAAGAAGGAAAATGGCTTCCATCCGAGCAAGTGAATAATAAATAAATAAATAGAAATAAACCTATAGAGATGTAAATATGATTTAAAGCTTAACAGTAAATAATAGTGCTATTGTCATGTGCCACATTTTCTTAGTTATCGATGTGGCGAAAGAATCTGGGATCGATTACCAGCCACTTCGAATGATCCGGATGTAGTTTGTATCATGTGATCTGTATCATGTGATGTTTTTACATTATCCAAAAGCCAAAAAACCACTTAGTGTGTGCAAAAACAATTTCGGAGAGTGATGGGAAAATTCAAAGTTTCAACTCAGTTCACTTCTCTGAAAGGTAAATAAATGTACACCTTATTCCGCTTAATTACGCAGTCTAATTGCTTGAATCTTACATCTATAGATTATTAATTTATATTTCAAGTTTATACAACTATAAAGAAATGACAACTGTTTTCAAAATCGATTTAGGTATCACTGAAGAAGAAACCTATTCGATCACCAACAAATCTATCAAATTCGATTCGTTAGAAGATATCAAACCATTTTTAGATGAATTAGAAACTAAATCGGGTCTGAAAAAGATTGATATTTCTGGTAACACCATTTCTCCATTATGTTCCAAGTTACTCTGTGCGAAATTAATGCCATTTAAAGAAACTCTGGTTGATTTAAATTTGCAAGATATCTATACCTCAAGAGATAAAAATGAGATTCCAGCTTCATTAGCTGAATTCTTCCCAATTATTTTCCAATCTCCGAATTTAAGAGTTTTGAACTTGAGTGATAATGCTTTTGGTCAAGATGCTATCTCAACGTTAGAAGAATTGGTTTCAAAATGTAAATCAGTTGAACATTTAATCCTTTCAAATAACGGTTTGGGTCCACTTTCAGGTGCTAGAATCGGCGCTGCCTTATATAAATTATCCGTTTTGAAAGCATCTGACTCGAATGCCACATCTTTGAAAACTTTCTGGTGTGGTAGAAACAGATTAGAAAATGGTTCAATTAATCATTTAGTGCTTGGCTTAAAATCAAACTCTGATTTAGAAGAAATCAAGTTATATCAAAACGGTATCAGACCAAGAGGTATTGCTACACTGATTACCTATGGTTTAGTTAGCTTAGCTAAATTGAAATGTTTAGATTTACAAGATAACACATTTACTTTAGCCGGTGCTACTGCCTTAGCTAACGGTTTATCCTCATGGACTGAATTGACTGAATTAAACATTAACGATTGTTTGTTGAAATCTCAAGGCTGTCTCAAATTTATCTCAAAATTAGGTGAAATTTCAGGTAAGTCAAAGTTAGAAGTTATTAAATTACAATACAACGAATTAGAGTCAGATTCATTAGAAATTTTAGTTAGATATTTACCAAGTTTGAAATCTTTGAAATCTTTAGAATTAAACGGTAACAGATTTGAAGAAGATTCTGAATTGATCGACAAGATTAATGAAATCTTTGGAGATCAAGGCTTTGGTGAATTGGACGAATTAGATGATCTCGAAGAACCTGATTCAGATGAAGAAGATGAAGAGGACGAAGATGAAGATGAGAACGAAGAAGATGAAGACGCTGATAAGGACGAAGAATTGGCCAAGCTAGAGAAGGAATTAGCTGCTACTACTATCTAATAAGCTGAAACCTTGACAGTCATTTTCATTTCAATATATACCGTACATATATATACATAGCATACTCTAATTACTGTATATATAATTTGTTTCCACTGCTAATTTTTATCTTTGTACTTTGTTAATCTAGATGTACATAGTGTTTATATACATAGAAAGTATTTATAGAAAAACAAAAAACACAACCCAACTTTCCTAACTTATAGTGTCAAAATTTTTCCTTTCCTCTTTTTGAATTTCATTCTTCAATTTTGTTATTAATTTATCCTTTTTGATCCATTTACCCTCTAGCCATTTATCCAACCTATTTCTTTTAAGTGGAATTGTGGACATCATTTTGGCTTTAATGTGAACTCTAATGATAAAAGTCCCCCTGTATAAACCAAAAATTTCGAATAAGTTTGGTGCCGTGAAGGAAATTTCCTCGAATTCTTTAATGTTCTCCTTTTCTTTTTCTTCTTTTGTGGAAGGTTCGCCTCTATGTGGTTTTCTGTAGTAAATGATGGAAATATCATATAGTCTTGTAAAATGTGTTTTATATAACCCATTAATTGCATTTGCAAAACTAGGATATCTTGGATATAACAAGTTATTAAAGGTTGGTAAGTAAAACTTTTCATTCATACCTTGTTGCATTCTAGAATCCTTTTCAGTAAAAATATTAACTTCCGGAAAAGTAACTAACCATTCAGTGTCTTCTGATTCAATCAAATTTTTGAAAATGAAATGCAATGTTTCATCATTTAATTCCCAGTTTTCATCTGCTGTGAAAACATGTTTAAATAATTTAAAGCTTGGAATATCCCAAATGGCAAACCAAGTGAAAAACTTAACTTTGGGGAAGATAATTGATGATATATCTTGTGAAAAGATTTTTTCAGGTTTGTTCCAATCTGTTTTAGTAGAATAATCTTTGTTTGGATCATCAATTGATCTTAGAATTAGATAAGGAAATATAATATAATCAACTAATGATAAATGGTTGCTCATTATTAAAGCATTTTCAGGCTCCAATTTATCACCAGTAATTAATATCTGAACATTGTTTAATTCCTGAAGTTTTGATTATTTGTTAATGTTAATAACCTATATATATATTCAACGAATCCTTTGATGGGACCAATTACAAACGTGAGTGAAACAAAAAATAAAATGAAAACTTACCAACATGTAAATACAAAGCATCCAAAATCCAGTTGCAAAGACTTTTTTGTAATTTAATCTAGTTTGTGGGAAAACATACTTCAAGCCAACTGTTGCCGCCGACGATAACTCATAGATGATGAAATATGTAAGCATTACCCCAAACAAACAAAGTGTTCTTAAAAGTCTTTGGTAATTTGGATCTGATTTGATGGATTTTTTCAACGTTTTTGTGCCGATGTGGTCAAATAACTCACTCTTCATGACTATTTAGTGTTTATCTACCTGTCCACTTGTTTGTTAGCCAATAAAACTCTATACCTACCGACTCCAAATTCATTTCCCCTTCTTTTAATGATTTCTTCTTTTTTTTTCCCTTTGCCAAAATGAAAAGATCCAATCAGCACACCCATACACGGCATTGCACTTGTTTCATGCACAGCCTTTCTGTTTTGTTTGTGCGGCTCATTTTAAGGTTTAAAAAATTCCAAAAAAATTTTCAAACTATAAGAATATTAGCTTCTACCTGATTGAAAACGCATTAAAAGATAGTCTTGATCTGTACACCTATCTACTGATAGATATTTAAATTCGCAAATTATAATCAATCAAAAAATTACATACTATAGCCTTTAATATGTCGCGTATAATTGTGAAAAATCTCCCAATATACTATACTGAAGATAAGCTAAAAGATTTTTTCAGTAAGAAGGGTGATGTTACAGACGTCAAGTTAATGAAGAAAAGAAACGGTGAATCCAGAAAGTTTGCTTTCATTGGTTATAAATCTAACATTGATGCCGAAAATGCAGTTAAATTTTATCACAGCAGTTTTATTGATACTGCAAGAATTGACGTTCAACTTGCCAAAACTTTCAGTGATCCAACTGTTCCTCTACCATGGAAAGAAAAGAGAAGGTTAGCCGAACAGCAATTAAAAGAAACAGAAGAAAAATTGAGGAAATTAGAAGAATTTGGACAAAAAAATAAAAGACAAAAAAAGTCTTCCGCAATAGATAGCAAAATTGAAGGAAATCACAAATTACAGGAATATTTAGAAGCTGTTAAACCGCAAAGTAGATCTTGGGCTAATGATGAAGTTGTCAATGCCGATGGTGCTCCATCCTCTAAAGGTCTAGAAGATGCATTGAAATTGAAAGATATGGACTCTTCAAAGGTTTCTGAAAAGCCACATGTCAGCCTGATCATGGATGCTGCCAGTGATGACGAATACGAAGAATTTAATAAAGGTGGATCTGACAGTGATGGTAATGATGATGAATCAGGAGACAAAATGATATCGTTGGCTGATCTTGATAAGAAAGCTAGTGATCATAACAAGGAAGATATTCAAGAACCGCCTTCTGATATGGACGATATGGAATGGTTAAGAATGAAGAGAACAAGAATAAAAGAGTATCAAACCGGAGAAGAGCAGGAGGAAGAGCAACAGGTGATAGAAAAGAAGAAAGCAAAGGAAGAACGAAAAAAGCCAGTGGAAGTTGAAGCTGAAGTGGTCGAATCTGAAATTGAAAAGAAGGAAGAAAGACAATCTGAGTCCGAATCTGAACCGGAATTAACTGAGAAGGATATCACTATTCAAAAGATCTCCGAACTTGGTAGATTATTCTTGCGTAATATTTTATATACCGCAGATGAACAAGATTTCCGTGATTTATTTTCTCCATTCGGTGAATTAGAGGAAGTTCATATTGCTGTCGATACAAGAAATGGTTCGTCGAAAGGTTTTGCTCATATCAAATTCAATGACCCAAAAGATGCAGTCCAAGCTTACCTAGAACTTGATAAACAAATTTTCCAAGGGAGATTACTCCATATCTTACCAGGTCAGCCTAAAAAAGATCATACTTTAGATGAGTTTGATCTTGCTAATCTACCACTAAAAAAGCAAAGGGAGCTGAAGAGAAAATATCAAGCCTCTCAACAGCAGTTCAGTTGGAATTCTCTCTACATGAATAATGACGCTGTTATGGAAAGTGTTGCTGGCAAATTGGGAATTTCAAAGAGCGAGTTAATCGATCCTCAAAATAGTAGCTCTGCAGTTAAGCAGGCATTGGCTGAAGCTCACATAATTGGTGATGTTCGTAAATATTTTGAAACTAAAGGAGTTGATTTAACGAGTTTTGATAAAAAGGAAAGAGATGATAAAATTATTTTAGTCAAGAACTTTCAACATGGTACAACTCAAGAAGAAATCGGTGAAATGTTTTCAGTTTACGGTCAATTGAATAGAGTTTTGATGCCACCAGCGGGAACTATTGCAATTGTTGAATTTAGAGATGCGCCACCTGCAAGAAAAGCTTTCAATAAGTTGGCTTATAGAAGACTTGGTAAATCCATTATTTATCTTGAAAAGGGGCCAAAAGACTTATTTACGGCTACTCCAACCGAATCAGATACGGTTAACGTTGAAAAGAAATCAGAAGACGAAGGCAAAGAAGCCAAGATTACTACTACTGAGGTTATGGATATCGACAAGGTTGAAGAATCTGCAGAGACAAATGTTGGTTCAACAACTTCAATCTTTGTTAAGAATTTGAATTTCTCGACTACTCCCGCTGATTTAACTAAGATTTTCAAACCATTGGATGGTTTCTTGGTTGCCACTATTAAAACTAAGCCAGATTCAAAGAATGCAGGTAAGACGTTGAGCATGGGTTTTGGTTTCGCTGAATTCAAAACCAAGGAACAAGCCAATGCTGCGATTAGTTCGTTGGATGGTTATTCATTAGATGGGCATAAATTACAATTGAAGATCTCGACGAGAGTTTCGCAGCAATCTTCTTCGTCATCATCAATACTTAAGAAATCAAAGAGAACTAATAAGATTATCGTTAAGAACTTGGCGTTTGAATGTACTCGTAAGGATATCTTTGAATTATTCAATTCCTTTGGTAATTTGAAATCTGTTAGAGTTCCAAAGAAATTTAATAAATCTGCCAGAGGTTTCGCTTTCGTTGAATTTAGTACTTTGAAAGAAGCTGAAAGTGCTATGGATCAATTACAAGGTGTTCATTTATTGGGCCGTAGATTGGTTTTAGATTATGCTGAGCTTGAATCAGGTGATGCCGAGGCCGAAATTGAAAAGATGACTAAAAAGGCTAAGACGCAAACCAACACGAGAAGGATGGCAGATTTGAGAGAGAGTAATACCGGTAAGAGAAAGTTGGACTTGGAAGATGAAGAAGAAGGTTTCAATTTGAACCAACTATAAGATTTATATAAAAATTGATTAAGAAATAATTTCTCACCTCCGCTTGTTTAATTTTAACAAATTTCGTCATATCATATGTCACTAAAAGTCTATATAAAGTATCTAAAAGAAAAGAAAATGATCATTGTTTGTTCTTCTTGATCAAGCCTTCGTTAACAACAAAGTAGTCGGCTTCATGCTGAGAACTCAATGAGACTGAATTCCAACTGTTTTCAAGTTCACCTTTGAGTAGATTGGGCTTTTCTGTTTCGATTTCCGATATTAAATCATCATAATTCAATGTATCATCTTTGCAATTATCCATCATTAACCTTGTAATCTTTGGCTCGGTAGCTTTTATATCTGATAGCTCTATTGAATGTAGTTGGTTAATGAAATTCAATTGATCATTCAAAGATATTAGTAGTTTAGATGAATCTTTAGACGTTAAAGAGGTTGAAAGACCAGATAGATTCAATAGCTTTGAAAGGACTTTTGTATCTACTTTGTCACCTGTAGCTTTTGTTGAAACCAATAAGTCGTTTGTATTCCAAGTTGGTTTTGAGAAAAGCTCCTGTAATTCATCCAACGAGTTCAATTTTGATCCAACGGTTGGCGCTTGGTTGGTGAGAACTTTGGAAGCAATGGAAAGAAACCTTATAGATTTCAGGTTTCTGGTGACATTCAAGCAATTCATTTCATTTGTATGGGTGTGTTCTACTTAAGGTTAATTTGTGCTTTCCAGAGGGTACTCTTGAAAGAGCTATCAGTCCATCGTACATTTCAAGATATAGAAACCACAAGCTAATGAACATGCATCTTGAGAATAAAATGAGTGGTGGACGCCCTTTGAACTTCGCATAGAAAATTTTATTTATTTTTATTTTTATCTTAAAATTTTTTTTTTCATTTTGATTCAAAATTAATATCCCAGTTACTTAGATAGATGCCTGCAAATAATCCGGTTTAAATCTCCTGTCAATTCATCCAACATCGACAATAATCTCCAATAATGGGTAAAATTAAGAAGAAGGGTACCTCAGGTAATGCTAAGAACTTTATCACAAGAACTCAGGCTGTCAATAAGTTGCAAGTCTCTTTGGCTGACTTCCGTAGATTATGTATCTTCAAAGGTATATATCCAAGAGAACCAAGAAACAAAAAGAAGGCTAACAAGGGATCTACTGCCGCTGTTACATTCTACTACACCAAAGATATTCAATACCTTATGCATGAACCTATCTTAAACAAGTTCAGAGAGCACAAGACATTTTCCAAGAAACTAACAAAAGCCTTAGGAAGAGGTGAAATTGGTGATGCTAAGAAATTGGATGAAAACAGACCAAAATATAAACTTGATAAAGTCGTGAAAGAAAGATATCCGTCTTTCTTAGATGCATTAAGAGATTTAGATGATTGTTTAAACATGCTATTTTTATTCAGTAATATGCCAGCCACTGATAAAGTGAGTGCTAGAGTTACATCAGAAGCTTCAAAATTGACAAACCAATGGTTAGCTTATGTTGCCAAAGAGAGATCACTAAGAAAGGTTTTCGTTTCCATTAAAGGTGTCTACTATTCAGCCAACATCAAGGGTCAAGAAGTTATGTGGCTTGTTCCTTTTAAGTTCCCACAAAACATTCCATCTGATATTGACTTCAGAATTATGTTAACATTCTTAGAATTTTACTCAACATTATTACACTTTGTCTTATTTAAATTATACACAGATGCCGAATTAACATATCCACCAAAAATCAACGAAGCCAAATTAAGAGGTGTTGGTGGTTTATCAGCCTACGTTTTGGAGGCAAAGAGCGATAATGGTTCATTACTACCGCAAGTTAAGTCAACAGAAGAAGTCGAACAAACAAAACTTTCCACTGAAGAAATTAGTAAAGCTTTAGCTGCTGACGACAACAATCAAGACGATGAACAAGAGTATGTTACCGAAGAAAATGCCGCCGAAAGAGTTGAAAATGTTGAATTGGATGAATTCAAAGACAACAACAAGAATACCGGTGATCTTTTGGCTCAACCTTCTAAATATGCTGATTCTGCCGCTTCATTGTTCTCAAAATTCACTTTCTACGTTGGCAGAGAAGTGTCAGTCGACATCTTAGAGTTTGTTGTGTTATCAGCTGGCGGTAAAATTATCAGTGAAGCTGCATTAGACGAATTAAAGATGAATGATTCAAAGGAAGAATATGATTTCAGTTCAGTTACTCATCAAATTGTTGATAGACCTAAGGTTGCAAACAAGGTTCAAGGTAGAACATACATTCAGCCACAATGGATTTTTGATTGTGTCAACAAATCTTCTCTATTGAACGTTTCAGAGTATGCACCAGGTGAAACTTTACCACCTCACCTATCGCCATGGGGTGACGCTGGTATCTACGATCCAGAAGCTGGTCTCGAAGCTGCTGAAGGTGCTGAGGATGAAGAATCCGAAGACGAAGAGCTAGAAGGTCAAGAAGATGAAGAAGTTGAAGAAGGTGACGAAGACGAAGATTTGAAGGAACAAAAAGAATTGGAATTGGAGGCTGCTGGTGTGAAGTACTCTGAAGTTGATACTAATAAGAGTAAAAAGAGAACTGTTTCAGAAGCTGAGAAGGAAAGCAAGGAAGAAAAGGACTTGAAGATGATTATGATGTCCAACAAACAACGTAAGTTATACAAGAAGATGCAATACGGTTTAGAGAAGCAAAAAGGAAGAAAGGAAGAGTTGCAAAGCAAGAAGAGAAAGCTTGAAAAGACCAAGGCCAAGCTTGCGAAGTTGAATGAAAAGAAATAGTGTATGATCTTCTTATGTAGAATGTTTAATATTTTGTTATATGGTTATATTGTGATATATATCGTTCTAATATAGTTATTTAGTTTTGTTTTAAATTGAAAATAAAGAAAGTAAAAGAGGGGGGTGTATCCTTTCTATTAAATATTGCGCCACATGTTTACGCTCGCCCGCCCAGTAAACTGCGCCACTCGCCGAAGAGCGAGTTTCACGGAACCCAAAAAATGCAATCCGTTCATTATTTCAAACCAGACGTTTTTGTTTTCTTTATCAGAGGACACTTTTGTACATTTCACCCCTCCCAATTCCACCTTTACTTCCCTATTTTGCTATTTAAAAGTTGATCACAAGGTTTAATATTAGAAGGCAATTGATTCTCCTTTGTATATTAATCCGTGTTCTACCTTTGCAGCTCACTTTCAACCAAATTTACGTCGAACCTCAATCTAACTCTCTTTTTTTCTATCAGTTACAAGTTAATCCTTTAGCACTATCTACTAATATCTACTATTGAATACTTAAATTCATTTCTTCAACTGTGTCATAATATTCGTTAATTTGGTATTTAAATGAGAATTTTGAATCTGGAATTGGCCACTTTTCTCAAATATACTTACAACTAACAGTTCAGATAGATGATGAGCAATTCAGCTGGGCCTTCTCCAAATCACAATAATAAATTCTCTTCGTCTGATCAACTCAAAACTAGCTTAGGATCGCAATCTCCGTTGACTAAATCAAAGTCTAAGCCATCATTAAAAGGTAAATCTCAACGCTTCCAACAATCAGAATTTCAAAATCAATCACCAACTTCTTCAAATTTGAAGTCGCATCAAAACAACCTAAAAACAGAGTCAGGTACTCCAAACGCATTGAAGGACTCTCCACAAAATCAGCTTTTAATTGCCGATCAATCCAAAGGATCATCTGATCATAATTCTCCATTGTCATTTTCAAGACCCCTATCACAGCCTGGGTCTCCTAATCAATATCAAGGGCCTTATAATTTACAATCTAAATCCCCACATTCATCACAACAGCAACAGTTTACTCACCAACAATTTCAACCTTCGTATCAGCAGCCTTATAATCAGTATCCACAGCATTACCCACAGCAGTTTCAACCTTCTTTACAGCAGCAACAACAACAACAAGCAAATTTCATGAATATCGGACCACAAAATCAGTTTCCTCCAGGACAATTTCCTCCACAAATCCCTCATCAGATGCCAAACATGGTGCCTCACATGATACCACATCAATCTAATGTAATGACTGCTCCACCAATGAATCAAAGAAGACAAAGCCAGTTGGCACCTCGAGGATCACTCTCGCAGACACCGACTCCAATGACTGTTCCTCCAACACCTACAATGGCATCCACTGGCCCCACAGTACAACAACCTCAAGCTGATGCTAAGCCAATGGTTACAAATCCACAACATTGGAGGCAAATTCAAGGTTTAAGCAACGGTGACATAAATACAAACACTATGGCTGCTGCTGCTGCTTCTGCCATGATGGGAAGACCTGGTGTTATTTCTTCCCAGCAACTTTCTGCTTTGCAACAACTACAAGCTACATATGGAAATTTACAAACCAATATCCACAGACAGCTCGATGAGCAACGCAAAACATCAAAAGGTGAAGCACTAGTTATGGCTCAGCAACAGCAACAGCAACAGCAACAGCAACAGCAACTACTTCATCAACAACAACAACAGGTTCATCAACAATATCTACATCCACCTCCTCCTCAGATTCAACCACCTCCTCATATTCCACCACCGCAACAGCATCCAATGCAACAGCAACAGCAACAGCAACAGCAACAGCAACAGCAACAGCAACAGCAACAGCAACAGCAACAGCAACAGCAACACCTCCCACCGCAAGCACATCAACTACAGCAACAGCACCTGCAACAACAGCATATGCACCAACAGCAACAACAGCAACAACATCAGCCGCATCTGCATTACCTGCACCAACATCAACATCTTCACCAACATCAACATCCACCACCTCAAGCTCCATTCCAAGGTCAGCAACCACCTCCAGCTCCAGATGTTCCAGTTGCTCCTCAACAGCCCTTTCCCCAGGGCCAGATATCGCAGTTTGATTTCAATACTGCTAACGATATCAAAAAGAATATAGCTAATATTGCAATAATAAGGTTATTTGGGTTAACTGAGAAGTTATGTATTCGCAATGACTCTGAAAACCTGGAATATTGGAAAAAGGTTGTCGAAGAGTTCTTTTCTGAGAATGCTGTTGCCTCGTTGGCTTTGAAAAACGGGAATGATGGACGTTTTTATAACTTTGATTATTCGTTGTTTGCAAGAATTATCTATTCGGTCGCTAAATCTGGAGCCGGCTCTTTTGAGCTTTCACAAAATTTAATAAAAGCTAATGTTTTATCGAATGGTTCCACGCATTTGGAATGTTTAAGATTGATAATAAGAAATTGGTACCTTGATGGTTCGTATGTTACATTGTATGGTTATACCAAAGTTCAATTCAATAGGCAGTTAAAGATTGAAAAAATTGATGTTTCTGTTTACAGAACTTCGGCTGGTTTAGAAATTGCCACGATTGAGAAATTCTTAACCAATAATGAACTAGTTGACGCCAAGAACATAAGGTCTAATTTCAATGCCTTCAAAAGTCTAAACAATTTTGGATTACAAGAAAATGTCATGAGGGTTATGCAAGTTAGTGATGTTATGACTTTGGTTAAACCTTTGATGCAATTCCACGCAAACTCTGGTGCTGCTTCTCCTATAGCTTCTTTGGATGCATTTAATAAATCTTCTATGGGTGAATTCAAACTACTTGAGAAAATGAATCATCAGTATCAACAAAATCAAAGACAAATGTTTGTTCAACAAAAGACTTCTTTAGTGAGACAGCAACAGCAAGTATTACAACACCTTCAATTCCAAAATGGTCAACCACTGTCTTCCAGCCCTCCTCCTCCTCCTCCTTCTTCTTCTTCTACGCAACCCTCTAAGGAAACAAGTGGTGCTCAAGGTAAAAGGAGAAACGATGATATCAGTTTCAGTAAGTTAGATTTAGCTAATTCGACGCTGAACAAAAGAAGAAAGATGGGATTAACCCCAGATTCGAATGCCGACGTTAATGGAGGTGCACATTCGATTCCAAGTGGTGCTAGTAGTGACGGAGTCAGCCCCCGTACAATTGACAATGATAAATAATTTCCATCTGTTTTAGTATTCTATCCATTCCAGAATGTTGAGTTGTTTCTTTGAGTTTTATGCATGTATTTAGATTTTTTCCTTTCTTTTCGCTGTATTATATATATCTGTATTCAATTCCAACAAAATATTATTGTTGTTTGTTCTTATTTTTTTGTACTCGTTTTCCCCCTTTTCATTTCATAGAATAATATATCTTATTAATCGGTTATCAAAATTTCAAAGTATGTAGGAAAAATATAACTTAAACTGCTTTGGAGTTTCCAAAAAATCCGAAAAATCATACAAAGTTTTTTAATAGTTCTACTTAGAAAATGAATTAACTTATACTATAGTTAGAAATACTATATAATGACTTAAGTATTTGGTAATTAAAAGCAAAGACGAAAGGATTTTAACATATTTGATTGTGAGTTTAGGGTCAGGGCAAAAAATCCCTTTTCACAACAACCTAATTGTCGCAATTGAAATCTGTGAAAAAAAGTTTCAGACTGAATGTACTTTTTCTTTATTTTTTATGTCTATTAAGTGACACTATGTCCGCTAAGAGATATTCAACTCTTTGAAAAGATTTCAAGCGCAAAATGAAGCAATAGTCTCTAAGTTGATTACTACAACACTACACTTGAAACAGTTCTTATATCAAAAATGTGGCTGGTTGGCTTTTTACTGGAGATTGGCACACGCTGCCATTTTTCGGCGTGTGATAATTTTATTTTCGGTTGTTGGTTTGTTTTGTTTTTAGGATGTTGATATGACTCCTTAGATAGATAGTTAGATAACTATTTCTGGTTTAGTCCAAATGTAAGATACATACAACGTTTCACTGATGAAATCACAATAGATAGCGTATTTAATCTATATATCACGGTAGCATAGAAAAAAGTAGTATAGAAGGCCCCAATATACACGCCATTATGTCCAATGTTGCTCATCTGACTGATCTAGAATCAGAGATCCATTCCAATTATCAGCAGTATACTTCAATTTTGAACAGAATAACAGCTTTTAATAACCAAGATGGTCATAGAATTAATCTTATATCCAAGGTTACCCACTACATTGAGCTAATAAATGTGATGAACCAGGCTGAGATCAAGCACAAAGCAGCACTAAACGAAGTCAAGCAGTTGAGAAACTCCAATAGAACCTCTAGCAGGCCATCATTATCTCATAATAAAATTTCAGAATCCAGCAAATCACAGACCGATACAAATATACTACAAAAGAAATATAATCAATTATTAATAGAGTTCAATATGACTCAAAATGAAAATAGAAATCTTGAGAAAAGTATAACTGAAATGAAAACGAAGCTCCAAAAATCACTCTCAGTAAAGAATGATAGATTTCAACAACGTGCAAATTTTTCAACAACTCCATATTTATCCAAAATTAAGCATACCCCTACTGTGATAAGAGGTGGAGGCAAGACTGCACAAATAAATCCACCCAAAACCTTACAAGCTTCTCCAAGACGACCATCTACGTTGAATCCCCGTACCAGTACAAATAGACCCACACAATCTACACCCATAACAACGATGACCCCTTTAACATCCTCCAAAGCGATATTACTGAACCTTTCAGCACAGAAAGGAAATGCTCTTTCACCCACACTTAACAGACACAAGGAAAATACTAAATCGAGCGGTACTGAGGGAGTTCTTAAATCACTATTTGACGACGCAAATGAATACGAAAATAAAGATGATGAAAATAGTGACAATTTCAGCTTTACTAAATTAAATAAAATAAACTCAAATATTTCAACTTCAAGAATATTGTTGAAAAGAAAGATAGTAGAGGATGATGAATTTATCGATAATGACTTTTCTCCAATCAGAGAACAACGGTCAAATAGAGAAGATGATGAACAACTGATGTCTCCCATATATAAAAGAATCAAACAAAGTCAATCAAAGAGTAGTATCTTTAGAAAGAGTACAAATCCTGCTGCTGTGGTAGATAAAGAAAGTGTTGTTAACAGTCCGTTAAAGAAGCAAAATGAATTGTTCAAGAAAAGTATTTTTAGATGATTCAAGTCTTTTTCTACGTATAGGCATTATGTAATTGCTTAATAACTTTCATTATTTCATTGGTAAATCGATTCATGATATAATAATAATACATACTAGATCTTAAGGATAACTTTAACTAGTCTTGAATAATAAGATCGCTAAGTTATCAACATAAAAATAAATAAAGTTACCACTTTCATGGGAAACAAATGAACCAAAATTCTTACCAACAATACAGTGCCATGTAGAACCATAAACCTTATCCATTTCTTTTTTCAATTGTGCAGCAATGTGTACAGATTTCTCCGTAGGCTGAACCAGTTCACCAGCAAGTTCAAACACCTTCAATTGCATTTCTTCTGGCTACAATAGTCAATAAGGTTTAACTCCGCAGATATGTATACCGAAGTAGAGGCATAAGGGAGATAAATGGACAATAAATGTTAGTATTTTCGCTATCAGCAAATAAAATATTGGAGGTTATACTGATTAATAAAGCCTCTGATATTGAGTTGAATATCATATCCATAATCAGTGGAAGTGAAGAAAGTAGTAATGAAGTTAAACTGTCAAAAGTGGAGATTCTGTTTCTCCCAAGTATACTTACCATATCAGTGGATTTAAGCACAGCTGTATTGAAAATAAAAAAGAGTAATGTTAGTAAATATGAAACTACGTATTGACAAGACTTGACAGCTCCATTGTACTGATCACATGCAGATCCAATCGGAGGACCGTGATCTCTCCTTGACGATGGGTGAAGGACATATCATTATCAGCGTACTTACGGCTTCTTCTCTTTGCTTCAGGGATAATTTCACTCATTGCTTTATTGGCTAGATCGATATCAATGCAATGGTTGTAATATTATTTCTCCAAATCCTTGTGTTTATAGACACGTTCTTGTTCTTGTTTATCAGAGACCCATTAAAATAACCAATTTGAAAGCATTCGAAACCACTTTAATGTGAATTTGCAGATTCTGCCATTTGGGGAAGAGTGCCATCAAACAAACAAAAGAGCTGTCAGAATTGCCTTATCAATAACTTACTTAATAACAAACATTTGCTAGTCAGTACCAACAACTACTTACAGCCCTATACCTAACATATATATACCTAATTCTTTACTTCTATGTACAAATAGCCCCACAATATTCATCATTAGTCATCCAAAGCAAAGAATAAGTATGGATTTTGGAGACTATGACGATTTTAGCCACGACAATAATCCTTTTGCTGGCTCAAATCATTTCTATTCCAATGGGATACTAAATGCAACGTCTTCTACGTCAAATAACACAGCTGGAAGCAAAGGTGACTACTATAACAACAAAAATATACTAGAAAATCATTCGTCTTCTTTATATCCAGATAATTCTAATATACTGGGCGGTTTAGATAGCTCTACATCACCATTCGGCAATGATTTCAACTCCTATAGCCACGAACCAGCTTCAAAATACAGCCCGTCATTGACTCAAGAATTCCATAATACAACGATACCGATCAATAATAATATGAAAGCTCAAATTCACAAAATGGAATCAGAAGAGGAAGAAAACCTTGATTCAGAAAATGATGAGGACACAACCGCAAACTACAGTGAACTATCGATAAGTGAGCAACCTACAATGTACGTCAACCCAGCGCAGTCTCATATACTACAACAAGGAATTAGAAAACCCAATGGGCAAAGTACCAGGCCATATAATAATAATGGATCATTTAAAGAGCCTGAAAATAGTGATCAAATACACATCAAAAGCTATGAAATATTGAGAGATTTCAAAAATGTAAAGACAGTTTTTTATAAGATTGAACTTTCCAGAAATACAATTTTGAGAAGATATTCTGATTTTTGTTCACTTCGATCATATCTTACTAAATTTCATCAAACAAAACTAATCCCTCCGGTTCCGGAAAAACATTCTCTTGGAAAACTGATAAAGAACCCATTCAATTACAAATCTGACACTAGAATAATTGAACGAAGAATGAGGCTATTGGAGTACTTTTTGAATACTCTCATTTTAGATGATGATATTAGAAGCTCTGACATATTAAACAAGTTTTTAGACCCATTGGAAAAAAACTGGTCGCAAATTTTGAACAGCCCCCCATTTACAAACTTATCCTCAAAATCGATTCTTTTGACTTCACCTAGAAATCCTACTATTCCAAATCCTTATCTAGTATACCTACCAATTCCTCCAGTTGGCTTATTGAAAAATTTTAATTCACCTTTAATTGCAAAAGTATTTTTACCTTTGGAGTTGAAACTAAGAAAAGCTTTAGAACACGTTCAAAACTTGGAAACAATAGTAAAGAACCTAGTGAAAGATTTTCAAAAGAACAGACTGACATTGATAGAATTAGGTGGATTTTTCAATATTTTCAGTATTTTAGAACAGCAGCATCAAACTATTGAAACGTTTGGAAACAGAATTGATCTTACTTTTTTGAATATTGAAATATTGGTTAAATCAATTACTGTTAAGATAATAGAACCACTAATAATACTAAGATTGACATTGATAGCAATGATACAGCTTTTAACTTTTAGAAAATTGAAAGAGTTACAGCTGAGTTATTTACAAGAAATAATTCTGCGTAAACAGGTAAGATTGAAAAGTATTATTGAAAGGTTAATTTCCGAATCGAAGTTGAATGAAGTTTTGAGCCAAAGTACCATCGACTCTCCAAGTGTTAAGAAAGCATTACACGAACTTCAAATGAAAAGATCCAGATATGGAAGAATGACAAATTCATCAATGATCATCATAAATGATCGATACCCTAATATGGATAAGGACGATGAAAGTTTCATCAGACACCACAATAATGGAGACTCTTTGAATGGTAAACAACCAGGAAACTGGAAAACTGCAATAGCGGGTACGTCAACTTCAGCATCTTCCAACAAGATTCATTCATTCAGTAGTGCAAGTCATAAATCTATTTCAAAGCTGACATCAGAGGAACTGAACTCTGAGCTTCAAAAGATAAATTTGGAACTAAATGAGAAACTAATCCCTTGTTTTTATAACTTATCATCAGATATCAAGTTTATTAGTATCAATGTGGAGAAGAATGTCAATCTAGAGTTATCTGGGGTAGTGAACAAGTTACATCAAATTATGTACGATTGGAAAACGACAGTTTTTGGGGAATTTGTTACAGAGTGTCTTAAAGTGTGGACTCCATCCGCTTCTAACTAGTAGTTACACCAAACTATTAACTATTTATTCTATTTATTTATCTATTTCTCTAATAATCCATTTACCAATAGACATATGCCACTTCGATACAAAGTTTAGTAAGCTCTCGTAAACTCTGTCAGACAAAAAACGTGCTTCTCCAGATAGCGCCGCACAACGGAAAAAGAAACAGCGCAAAAAACATACCCGAACAAAGAAACAAAATTGATTAATTGAATCACGGATTGTTAAGGATGTGGATTAGGAATACCTTTCTTCCTATCCGTATATTTATACTGTTTTGTGCAATTTCTAGAGAACGTCTTTTTGCATCCAAACAAATAGAGTCTTTACATCCAGTTGTAAATTATCGAAGTTGAGTATATATTTCTCTGTTTTGTTTTGTTTTGTACCTGTTCGATAGTATCAACTTAATCAAAAGATACTTTCTTTATGGATCCATACACTAAGCCAAAGGAAAAGGATCATATTCATTTGAGCATATTGCCACGGTTATAATTCAAAATAAGATAAATATGACAACAGATTTAAGACACGTTAATCAGGGTAAAAAAAGCACACCTACAGATCAGAACCCTGCTGCTGACCTTTTGGAATCAGACAGTCTTTTGATGGAAAGAATTCAATCTAGATCAGACTATAATTCTACCGATAGTTCCCTTGAAGAAATAATATTAGAAAAACTGGATTCATTTTTGGCTAAGTTAGAGTCAAAGATTGAAGCATTTGAAAACTATTTCTCCAATAACCCAAGTTTAAAAAACCAAGATTCGTTACATTCTACTTTCTATAAGGCTTTAACATTAATAAAAAATACCGCAATTTCTAATCACAAAATGTCTTTACACCCACTATCGCAAATACTTGACAATTGCTACGGTAATTTGTTAAATGATCCAACTAAAGGATCTTCCTCAGTGGAACTCACCGAGATAACCGATACTGAAAATGATGATAAGACATATAAGAAACTTTTAACTGGCTTACACTTTTTAGATGAAAAAATCGATCAATTTGAAGCATCTTTTAACATCCCACCAAATCCTAATGATAAATTAAAACAATTGAAAGAAACTTTATACAACTACGAAAAGGCAATGGTTGCTGGATCTCACCGTTTATTACATTTCTATGAATTACCTTTCCAGTGGAGAGAAAACAAGTACATTATTTTTGGTTATAGATTTAACCCTACTCATAAATCTGCGATTCAATCAGTTTGTCAATACCATAACGAAACAGCAAATATTTGGACACATTTTCTTGGAGCTTTATTCCTTTCTTATATGATGTTTTTTGTTTATCCCCAAACTGACACTTATGCAAACACCACATTTAGCGATCATCTTGTTACTTATTTTTTCTTCATTGCTGGTATCAAATGTTTATTATCTTCTGTTATATGGCATACTTATACAGGTATTGGGCAATTGTACCTTCGTCAGAGATTTGCATGTATTGATTATACAGGTATCACGGTTTTAATTACTGCATCCATTATTACAACAGAACATATCTCTTTGAAAGAATATACCCTTACTAGGATTGGATTCATTACTTTTTCAAGCATTGCTGGTTTAATTGGTGTTCTGTTTACTTGGTCTGAATATTTCGACAGACCCGAATCAAGACCAGTAAGAATTTTATTCTTTGTCTCACTATCGGCTTTAGGAATATCTGCCTTTTTTACGGTAATGACGTTTGAAGGTGCTTCATATTCACTTTCACTGTATTCGCCTTTACTTGGTAGTTTTGCTTGGTATCTGATTGGTGTTGTGTTTTATGGCTGTCTGATTCCAGAAAGGTGGAGATCGGATGTTGTCATTGATGACGTTGAGATTTCAGATGAAGCTATTATGAAACTGGATTCAGAAGGTTTATTAGAAACTTACCTTGAAAAAACACCTGAATTTACAGGCAAACAAAAAGATTTCACTTCATTCTGGTGGGCTGATTATATATTCAGTTCCCATCACATTTGGCATATCTTTGTTCTTTTAGGTATCATTGGGCATTATAACGCAATTTTACAAATGTTTGATACAGTTTCTCCTAAAGTTGCCCAAAATTAGATAACAAAAAAAAAATAAATTCATATCGACGTTTTCATTATTATACCTGTTTTTGTATTTTTTTCATCTTTTGAGATTTGGTTTACGTTCCATACTATCATTTTTATACATACTCTTCAACTTTTTTACTTTTGTTCTCCCTTTTCCGTTTTTCATCTGTTTATAGTACGATATTTTTTCGTTTATCTCGATTCTTTACAATTTTTGTACAGTAAAAGAAAGAAAAGATGAAAGAAAGCGTTTAGAAAAAAAAAAGATTTCCATGTTTATTACTCGCCGCTTAAACCTTGTAATCTATGCCGTAACACAAATTAACTTGTTTTTAAAATTGTTATTTTTTCAAAATTATTAATATTACAAATAAGAAAACTGTTATTGATGCTCAACCAGCAAGCGAAAACAATAGTTAAGAAGAAGTAGAAAGGAAAAAACGAGGAAAATGTTGATCTATGAGATGATGAAATTTAGATACGTTGCCAACGAAAAAAAGTTCAAAAAACACAACAGACAGGAAAACCATAAAACTGCATGTGTAATCCAGTTTAGCTACGGTTGAAATTCATATCAATTGGTTTAGAAGATGAATGAGTGGAATAGTAGCCGGAGAAACTGCCGCTACTTTTGGTCTTTTTAACACGACCACCAATAGCAGCTGATCCATAGGTGCCATTTCCACCTTCATCCTCTTCATATAGAGGTTGATTCTGAAGGCTGCGGCTACGAGATATCAAAGGTCTGCTTTCAGCGTTATTGCTGGAGTTACTGTTAGTTGAAACAACAGCTTCCAAGTCATTCGAGGTAGATGACTTTGAAAGATTGTTGCTTCTACCCACCGAACATACCAAACAGCAAGAAACAACCAACAGTAATCCAAACATTCCGATAATGACACCAATGAGAATAGCAACAAATGGTAGATGTAAATGGATAGGCCCGTTACTAGAGTCTAACCAACGTGGATTGATCGGTCGATCAACAACCAACAATCCTGAATTTTTGGAACCAGATGGCATAGTGGTAAATCCTTTTCTTAAAACACGAACTTCGTGATCGTTACCTTCTAAAATTTGTAGCATAAAATTTCCAGATGCTAGTTCTCTACATGATAAATGAGTACCGTTCAATAAAGTTGGAATGGTAGACTCACACTTGAGTAATCTGTCCAGTGAATCACCTGGTAAGATATGTAATTTTGCAAACTTCTCCAAGTACTTGAGATCACCGATTGATGAAGTAATGTTATCCATGGTCAATGATTTGGAAGATGGAATGATAAACGAGTAATCGCTATCCTCCATCAAACTTGACAGTCCTAAAATATCCAAAATTTTCAAAAATTCAGACCCATCGACAGTATCAATCAATTGCTTCATTGAAATGGTTAAATCTTCCGGAAATAAAACTTTATCAACAGGGAACGCAACTCCATCTTTAAACAATACCTCAGTTTTGACATCAATGGAAACAGGGGTATTATCAATGTACAACATGTCGTCGGAAATTCCCTTGTGCAATTGAACAGCATCACCATTTTCGTTTTGTAGTGTTTGTTTACCAGAAAAACTATCATAAACTAAACCGTTCAATATCATACTCTTCATAAGAGACTCTAATATTTTCAAGTTATCTAACAAATAATCCAAAGTTAGATCCAATTCATTCCACGCTTCTGAAGTTGGCAAAAATACAGTATATCCTAAACCAGAGTTCTCTTTGAATTTCAACAAAGAAAAATGATCCAAAAATTGCATGGTTTTGGCACATTTCAAAAAGGGAGAAACGGCGGATTCCAACTTTGATGGTAAAGAAATCGAATCATCAATGAAATAAATGTAAGTATTACCAACTTCAATTTTTTCTGAGATAACTTGGGAATGTCTATTAATATATGGTGTTCCAGCTTCATCAATGGTAAGCATCAATTTTTGACAATGGCCCAATGTATTAGCAGAACAAAATTTGGAGTCAACTAGGAAGTTATGATCCAACTCATGTTTTCCATCCATAAATTGGTATAATAAATTATTCTTAGCTTGCCCGTAACTAGAGAAGGAGTCATCTTGACCAGAAACAATGAAGAAAGTTTGTTCAATTTCAATATTGTCAATTAGCTTGGAGAGTTTTCTGAAATCCAATTCTTTAACCAGTGAGGTTTGATTTAAGCCGATTAAATAACTACGTGGAGTGAACAATGGTAACTTGCTATTATCAAAAATCAAGTTATCAAAGAAATGAATGACAGCGTCAGATACCAGGTAGTTGGAAAGGAAGGATTCAGTTTGATCATCAACTATCAATTCATTACCTTTTAAATCTGTAGAAAGTGTAATATTGTCTCCATTGAAATTTATTGCTTCTATAACAGTATCATTTAGATTACCACCTATTATTCCTGGAACCATATAATTGTTCAAGAAATTGGTTTTGTCTTCTGAGCCCAATTCAGTTTCTAAATAACGTAGCTCGATTTCATTAAAATTAACACCTTTGTCAAGTGGAAGTAACAAAGTTACATTAGATACTTGATTCGAGGTACAATAATCATGACTAGAGAAAAGAGCACTAAATACTTGGAAATTCTCAATATCAGGCTGATAGTTTTGAAATTTTTGAAACAACTCACATAAACTGCTAGGGGCTTCAACAAATCCATCTATTCCATGAACAATAGAGTTTGAAGATTCAGCAATTAAATCAGGTTCGATAACTTGGGATTGTTCAACCATAAACACACTATCTCTGTTATCTAACAGAATTGGCATATCCAATTCTGGAATAAAAGGAGACCCATCTGTATCTAAAGTTTGATAGATTTGAACTCCATCAACATCAGAAGAAGAAACAGGCTGATTTATAAAACACCGTTTGAAATCTTTTTTAGAAAGCTTGATAAACTGATCGTTTTGATCAAAAGCTGAATTTAAAGGGGCCAAGAAGGTAACATTTTCAAGTCCGCTGACAAAATCAATCAAATCACTTTTTTGTAAACTGATAAGTAACTTGCTGAAATTGCCATTTGAAGACAATATGTCTATAATAGTGGTTGTTGGAGGAGTATCATCGTCATCATCGCCATTATCTTTATCATGTGTATTTATTGGTTCTTGATCTAAATTGTAGGGATTGTTGTTGTTGTTATTCTTATTTTCGATATCGTTATTATTATTATTATCCAATTGAGTTGATTTTGCGAGAAAAGTGAAGAAAAACAACGATACCAAAACTAGAAGATATAAACTTGGACTGTTTTTCTGATGTGTATATCTTATTAACATCATCAGATTAACTGTATTTGATTTAAGATTTGTACAGTTGAATAAGGCAAGTTTTTTTTTGATATATGTATGGTTGTATTATAAAGAGGTGGTGGATCTGTCTGTAAATTAGTTGACGGCAAAATGAACGGGTATATGAATGTCAAATCTGACGTGATAAGCAGGGACGGTTAAATTAATTGACTAAACGACTGTCAATTAGTGAAGAAACTGTGCGTAAAGTGAAAGAGAAAGCGTAAGTGTAAGTGTAAGTATATGCAATAGTGAGTGATTTAAAAAAGAAGTTGTCTAATGTTGATGGAATTAGAAGGGGGGATGAAAGAGAAGTAGAGTAAGCCAGGCAGGGGACTAATTTAATTGAGTGGTTGTTTTGTTTTGTTCGATTTAATTTGGTTAAAACAAACAAACAGAACAGGGACAAAGAGGCTGTGTGGTTTTTGACTGCATTTCTGCCTTTTTTAGGCCATCACACGAGCGGTTTGAGAATTCAATCTGGTGAACAAACAAAATGCTAACAAACGTGTTGATAGGAGAGAGGAGAGTGAAGTGGACGGCAAACAAATACTGCATCACGTGACTAAGGAAAGTGTTTGGGGCTGTGCAGAGACTTCTTTGTGTTTCGATTTGTTTGGTTTGTTTTAATTCTGCTGACTGTTCGCGTTGTTTTTGATTTCCTTTGGAGGCTGACGGACATGAAGTGGTGTCACGACACACTATCTGTTGTAGTATCTTACGTAAGCCCTCAAAATTTAATTTCAACTCGTGTATTCTTCTGTTATAATTGATTCACATCCATAAACTGATTATTTTGAAACACAGTCCTTAGTCCTCTAAACAACCACCAATACTCAATTTTCTGCGGAAATTTACCTTTCATCCAACCCAGTAATAAATGTCCGAAGAAGTCCCGTCCCAACAAGTCTCCACGGAGGATGCTGAGATCTTAGAATTAAAAGCCAAGATGGCTGAAATGGAGCAAGAAGCTGCTAAACTTAGAGAAATGCAAATACAAATAACCAATACAACTGGTGATCAATCTCAACCACAATTGCAGCAGCAACAACAACAACAACAAACAGATCGATCTACACAATCAGAACAACCAGAGCATTCGGAACAGTCTTCTGGCGCTTCATCCAATTTCTTGGATATCTCAGAAAGAGAGAGCATTGATGCGAGATCCGTGTACGTTGGTGGTGTTGACTACGGTGCCACTCCTGAAGAGCTACAAGGCCATTTCCAATCTTGTGGAACTATCAGTAGAATTACTATAGTGACTGATAAAGTCACAGGTAACCCAAAAGGTTTTGCGTACGTCGAGTTTGCCGATGCAAGCACAGTTGAAACTGCGATTCAAATTATGAATGAAACTGAATTCAGAGGAAGACCTTTGAAAGTCACCGTCAAGAGAACTAATTTGCCCGGCTTTGGATCAAGAGGCGCTAGAGGCGGAAGAGGTGGACGTGGAGGCCGTGGGGGCCGTGGTGCTTTTAGAGGAAGAGGTGCTTTCAGAGGTTTTAGGGGCGGGCGTGCTAGAGGTAGAGGTGGTTTCACTCCGTACTAGATTTCTTTAGAAGAACTGTATTAAATAGAAGAAAAACGTTCGAAGATATAGATCTGCTTTCTATATATTTTTTTGTCGGATCCTGTTAACTGTCATATTAGGGAATACCTTTTTTATTCCATCTTTTTTGTGGATTAGTGTTTTTTTTTTTGAACGTTCAGTTTTGAAATATTAGTTATCTATATGTAAACTAGGTTACACAACAGTTATAACTTTGACTTGTTGATCAAAGCTAGAACTTTCTTGGTTTCTCTCTCTGCAGCTAACCAAGCACCATGTGCACAACCATTACCTCTAACAATCAACCCTTCGCCAACAAATCTAACCCTTCCTTTACCGTCGAATATACCTTTAGCTTCAATCATTTCGGTAATACATTCATTCAATTCATCACCAACTGCACAACCAGCATATGAGCCTCTCGCAAATGGATCATTTGTCCAATTCGAAACATAACTGTTGATTGGTGTTGGGGCTTGACCTGGATTAATCTTCGAAACCTTTGCTAATGCTGATTTGAACACCGGCCAAATCTTATCAACTGAAGGATTCGACTCAACGTAATTTGTTAAAGGACTTGAGGTTAAAGCCAATATGACTGGTTTACCAGTTCCCCTATACAAATTCAAGAATAAAATTGGATATGTCCAGTCTTGTGGCTCTCCGTGAATTTCAGAATCTTTTCTATGCTTTGGGAATTTCAAATTGGTATTGTTAGATTTAATTGCATCAGTGACAACTTTATCAAATTCTGGAATACAAAAGAATCTATCAACGTCAGTTGGCCAAAAGACTTCATCAAACTCTAAAAACACCTTACCTAACTGCGAATAGGTAACTTTTTCAAGTTTACTTGTAATACTTCTTGGTAATGCTGGACTCCATTCAATAGCTCCAATTTCCCTTTTATCAGTCAATTGTAAAACACTCAAAGGCGTAGAACAAATTAAATATTCACAATAATACTTCTCAATATTACCTAATGAATTTTTGACGTTCACGCAAATTTCTTTCCTTTGATCATTGAACTCAATTTTGAAAACAGTTTTCTCCAACATTATCTTACCTGATTCAATCAATTCATCACTGCTTTTAGCTTTACTCAATTTAATCAACTCTTCTAACTCATTGTTATAAACTGTTTTATAACCATTGGTAACCATTGCATCTCTACCTAAATGAGAATCACCAGCGATTAGTCTAGCACTTAACATATTCCAAGAAGATCCAATCCACATCTCAAAGTATCTTAACAATTGAGGAGCATATTTAATTTGATCATCAGTTAAAGTTTCCTTTTTATCAAGCATATATCTCATAGCAGCTTCTCTAACACTAATATCATTATCACTAGATTCGGCACCACAAACATGTTCTAAATATGCTTCCATTTCCTCTACAACAGGTTTCAATTTTAAGTTGTCGTCCAATAAACCTAATTCATTGTTGTAGTATTCAAACCTACCATTGTCAAAATAGTAGTTAACATTCCCATTTTTAATAGATTTCTTAAATAATGGATTATCCAAACAGTCATGGAACCAAGATGCACCCAAATCCAATTTCAAGCCGGAATCAGTGGTGATTGAATGTAATCTACCACCTATTCTATCTCTTGCTTCAAGTATAATATTTTCAACCCCGTTCGACGTCAAGTCAATGGAACTTTTGATCCCTGATATACCAGCTCCAATAATTATAACCTTGTGTTTGTTTTGTTGTCTCGCCATTTTGGTATTTTTTGAACAAAAATAGTCAAAAATCATTTTGATTAAATTGATTTAATTCTTTTATATATATATTACTTTAAAAAATGGAAAATGAATTAAATAAGAAAATTTCCAGCGGGTTTATATATTTATTGTAAAATATTTGTGACTACACGGCGTCACAAAATGTAATTTGATTTCTTAAACTTGCGTGGGAATAAAGAACCTTATATATATGCAATCATCGTAACTCAGAAAAGAAAACCTCCTGTCTTCTTCCAGTTCAAAACAAGATAGATGATGGTCTTACTGTTTATCATCTGTAACAACTTCTCAATCGAGAAATTTCTCGTTATCGCGGAAAGCGGCTTTTGTATTCACAGCCTTGAGAGTCGATCCATCTCATCTCATCTCATCTCATCTCATCTTTAGTTAAGGATCAGATTCAAATTGACTAGATTATACATCATTACCATACCACTTTTTTATAACACAATCTATAATAACATACAAAATTCCAATTTACTTACATTGTAAAGCAAGAAATAGACCACTTTCAACCAAATCCTGACCATTCTATAGAGAAACAAACTGTTTGAGTATCCGTCTCCAAAACATCATCAACATTCTCAATATTACCGAAATGTTTCCCTTCCTTTCTCTTTTCTCCACTAATCAACCATAATTTTTTAACACCTGTAGCTAGTCTACCACCGTTAGAAATCTCCAGCAATCCAATATCATCATTGTAATAATCGCATGTATTGACGATCAAATGTGAATGATACCGTAGTGGATCACCAGGATAAGAAATAAATTTACCCCCAAATCTTAAACCCGGCATCAAATAATGGCCATGGTTAGCTCTTAAGTACAGGAAAATCTTGAAGTTTCTGTATAGTTCGTTATAACCGCCAATCGGTAAGCTAGCAAATACGTAGTTTTCTAATGTTTCATAATCAACATTATCATTTGAGAGTAACCTTTTACCGTATCCATTCAAAGTATAACTATCATTGTGAGTCTCAATAAAATGATCATCATATTTAGAACTAACTGGTTCATCGCGATTGTCGTTATCGGATGCTGATCTACCCAGTTTCTCCATTTTTGCTACATGTGCAATTTTTCTTTCTTTAATTTCATTTTGTAATCTATTTTGCATATCTTGCCTTACTTGACTTAAATTATTTTCTTGTATTAAGGGTATCTTTTCATTTAATTTATAATCAACCACTCTACCAACCTTTAACCAAGTTAAATATAAAACCTCTTCAACTGATAATTGTAATGGGAATCCTAATAACGTTTGCTGTTGAGGTGCAATTGGCAACGTTCCTGATAACACACCCACTATACCATAATTCATCCTAAGTATCTTTGCTGTATCAATATTGAATATTAATGCTTTTTGTGATATTATTGGGATTTCTACAGTGTATTTATCAACACCGTTATCAGCATTGTTCGATATATCGTTGACTTTTCCAAAAGTTTGCTTTTTCTCCTCTTGTTCATTATCAGTATAATTAATACGAGTTAAAGATATTGGAATAATTGAATCCTCTGATTTCATCACCGAGTCAACTTGATTGAAATCGGATGTACATTTACTGGTTTCTTGTTGCTGTTGTTTTACTGGTATCATGTATGGAATTAATTTTTATTATTTCTTTTATTTGTTCTTCGATTTAGTTTGTTGACCACTGAGGCTGTGCATTTTTTGACATTCTTGATTCGATTCAACAGACGTATACATTTAATTATAGCGGCTTGTATAGATATGTTGTCAGGATACATGAACTTCAATTCGTTATAAGCCTGACATAGATGAGGTTAAATCAAATAAAGTCTAAATGTTAAATCACAGTTGTGAAGTTTCTCAGGAAACGAAAATGGTATAGGAAAGGAAACCGCCGCAAAATCTTTGATACTATGTTTATCTGCACAAAATCGTTTTGCATTACCATATTTTTCTTCAAAAAAGATAATATATAGATATATTAAAATTAATTTACACTGAATACCAAATATACACAAGGGAACTAACTAACAGGCCTCCCACAAATCTCAACATCATCAAGGACCATAATACAACGCATCAAAGGAAAATAACACTGGCAGCAAAAGAAAAAAAGCCGAGGACAACTGGCCGAAAAAGCAAAACAAAGAAACTGACTCAGACAGAAACTGACTCATAAAATAATAATAATAATAAGACAAACACAACGTTAATTATACAGAGTTTTTTCAAGGAATAAAATCATATTCTTCATTCTTCTTCAGAACTTTCATCTTCTTCGTCATCATCTTCATCTTCAGAACTTTCAGGTTTTTCGGCTTGTTCGAACTGTTGAAGTTTTTTCTTCAAGTTCTCAATTTTTTTCTCTTCGTTGTTAGTATTCTTTCTTCTTCTGCGCTGAGGCTTATTCTTTGGCTTAACAATGTAATTGTACAACTTCAATAATGTTTCATTATTTAACTGATCCATATCAAGTTCAATTTCTTCATCATCAGCCAAATCTGGAATACCCTCTTTAATAATAGCAATCACATTCTTCAACATTTTATCGTTGATATCAGCCATAGCTTCTGAAATTTCTTTCTTCATTTCATAAGTAACATGAGTTGGGTAAATACTACCGTTTGTTAATCCTGAGGTTGATCCTGATCTTTTCTTTCCCTTTTTACCTCCCTTTTTACCTTTAGACTTCTTTTTAGACATCCATTCCTTCTTCAATTGTTCATACTTTTCTTGTCTCATATTTTTCAAGTCTTGAGTCATTCTTTCAATATTAGCAACCAAGAATTCAATTGTTGGATCTGTTATAGAATTGATGTCAACGTTGAATTCTTGTGGTTCATCATCCTCCTCTTCATCTTCAGAAACTGAAGGTGGAGTTGGAGGGGCAATAGGTCTATCTGCCCATTTTTCATCGAACACAGCTTCTAATCTATGTCCCATCATATTCACAGCGGTGCCTTCTGGATTGAAAGCATAACAGTTTTGGAAAACCAATCTGACATCTCTTTCAAACACATCACCGTTTTCATATTCACCATTTTGTAATTTAGTTGAAACTGTACTTAAATCCATTGGCTCTTTCACTATATCAAAATAAGTTGGACAATCTAATGCAACCGGATCAACAGGAAGTAAAAATGGGAATGAAATTGAATCATATTTCTTAGACGTTAATTCCTTAATTGTTTGTTGACAGAACCTTAACTCAGCTTGGAACTTCTTCTTTTTAGGTCTAATATCATAAGGCATATCTTTAGGTTTTGGAGGATGTATTTCTCTTTTTGGTCTACCGTTATCAGCAATATTTTCTCTTCTAATTTTTGGGACATCAGAGGCAACAGTCTTCTTTCTACCTTTAGTTGAAGTTGGAGCAACGGGCTGAACTGGCAATTCTTTAGGAGGCATGTTTAACATGTGCTTTTCAAAGCTAGCTTGAACGTTTCTAACCATTTGAGAGATTGCTGAATCTTTACCATTGAAAGTAAAGCAATTATTAACCATAACTTCAAAGTCATCCACAACTTGTTCAGGAGTCTCGTATGCATTTGCATTTAATTTTCTTTCAATAGTTGATAAATCCATTGGTCTCTTAATGAAATTATAATAGAAAGGAATATTAAGTTTGACAATATCAACGGGAGTCAAAAATGGACCTGCATCCTTTAATCTTCTCAAAGCTTTGACAGACGTTATGGCGTGCTTCTTTTGATGATCGGGCATTGGGCTTGCGGGCAAGTTGTTCATATCTGGTTCAGTGGGAGGAGCTGGAGCAGGTTCCATGGTGGCCGGAACAACATCTGGAACGCCCATATCCTTTTCAGGTTCATTTGCTGTAGTAGTTTCTTTGGTGGATGTAGGGTCTTCTGTCTTTTGTTTTTTTGGCGGAGGTTCTTCACCATTTATAGGATTATCGTTTGTATGTTTAGCTGTAATGGAATAATCTGACTTTCCGTTTGTTGGGACAACTTCTGTAGTAGTAGTTGTTGTTGTTGATTCAGATGGTGTTGTTGATGCTGGGATCTGTGCAGCGGTTTCTTCCAAAGACATCACCATTTATCTTTCAGATATAAGTTAATAGTATAAGTATGGGTATAGATATTAGCACGTTTATATATATATATAGCTATATATAGACGCAATGATATGGGGGATATAAATATACAGTGTAGTGTTGTGTTGTTGTGGTTGTTGTTGTTGCACGGTCAGATAGATGGCAGGAAAGGGACGTGAGAGCGAAAAAACGGGAAAAAGAGGCAGAGAATTTTTAAAGATGGAGAAATGTGGAAAAAAACAAATGCAAAAAAAAGGGAAATTCAAACATTTAAATACTCCAGGAAAGTTGCGCGTCGTGATTTTTTTACATTTATTTGACACCTCATCACATTGTTGAATTCTCTTGTCTTGCCTTGCCACTTGATGATGATTGACTACAATCCCTTTGTGTATATGTATGTCTACATAACACATCCACCTGTGTATGATGCCGACTTAAGACACTTCCAATAACCTACCATCAACTGAACCGCACTCTTTTAAGCCCTCTCTCCTTCTCTGTGCGTTTATATATGTGCCTGTCTAGATTTGAAATTTTGCCCCTTGAATCAAGATCGCCTCTTGACCCTAAAATCCTGTTAATATTTTGCTATACCCCATCCAGTTGAGCTCTCTCTGTTCTATAGTTATATTTTCTATTTTGACTGAGAAAACCAGTTAAGGAGAGTGGACTAACACTAACTGGAATGTCATAATTATAAACCAACTGGTAGAAAGTAAAATAAAACTTGTTATGAATCGACCAGTGCCTGTGACAAATACCTTGAATAATTTGAACAAGGCGGCCACCAACGTCCACAACAAGCGCTGACATAAGATTAATTTCCTAATCGGGCGATATTCAGATTTATTTTCTTCTCTCTTTGCCACCGCCGCGAAGGCCGGGTGATTTATCTCCAAGACCGGGTTACAGGCTCTCACAACATTTGTTATGTTGTAAATAAAAAGTGGAGTGTTTACATATGAAGGCAGTGCAGATAAACAAAAAATAAACAATTAGTTGATTAGCACAGATTTTAGTAGTAGTACTGAGAGTTTAGGCAATCCTACATTTCAATCAACGGAAAGTATTTAGCAAAATTACCAGACCAGATCAATATCATTATATTACGGTCATAATTAAGATAAAGGTGTACCATTGAGAGAACTTCTAATATATGGTTACTTTCAAATACAAATATTCACAGCAAAAATCCTCCTTAAAAAGAACAACCTGAACCAAAGAATTCAATCTGATGCCAGATAGCATTGGCCAAGAGAACACGAAGTCTAAAATAAAAACAAAACAAATAAAAACAAAACAAATAAAATACTAAACAGAATGTTTTTCTTTGTAATCTCGATCCTCATCAAGAGGAGCGACCAGTGCATCAAGGTTAACAACTTCAGTTCCCAAATTGGAACGAGGACCGTGATAATGTTTGTACTTGTAAACGTAGAAGTAAACAAGTGCTAAAATCCAAACACCGCAAGAAATAACAACAGTATAATTCATTGTATCCTTTTCAACAGTTTTAGAAGAAGGGAACATACATAGAATAATAATGAATGCCCCCCAAACACAAGTGATCCACCCAATAATCGGGGAAAGAGTGTCACCTAAGTAGAACTGACCTGGTCTAAATCTACTCTTACCTGAAGTTAATCTAAAGAAAACTGGTGTACACCAAGCCAAATAGTTACCAGAGCAAGCTAAAGTGAACAACGCATTTGCAGCAGTGGTACCAGCAAATGTTAAACAACCTAACATCAAAGCAATAATACTGGAAAAGATAACAGCTCTAATCGGAACTTTAAATGTTTTATCAACAACTTTAACGATTGAACTAAATGGTAAACCATCATCTCTGGCAAATGCCCAAACTTGTCTTGATAAAGCAGTTAATATGGAAGAGCCCATTAACCATTGACAAACGGCCATTAAAGCCATGAAGGCAGTTGCCCATTTTCTTCCCAAAGCATCATAAATAATTTGAGCCATTGGGAATCCGGTTTCACTTTCTAAAACATTTGCAACATTTGGATCCATACAAGCAGTTGTACAGATAATAATAAAGAATCCAAGAACACCACAGAATGAAATTGAACCAACAATACCAATTGGAACACCGTATGAAGCATTCTTTGCCTCTTCTAAATTATGAAAACAAAAATGTTGTAAAATGTTAGTAATCTGTTAAAAGTATGTATTAATCGTTCCAAAGTTGGACAAAAAAAAACAAAAGTAACTTACCACTCATATGAACACATGAATCAAATGCACCAATTGTCCAAATAGCAGTTTGCATAGACAAACAGAATTGCCATCCAATTGGCCAGTTTGAAAAGTTTTCAACTTTACCAAAAATAAATTCACGACCGTTGAAATCAGAGTTCTTCGCAACACCAATTGGAACAGCAATAAAGAATAAAATAATAATACCGGTGTTACAAACGGACGAAGTAGTTTGTAACCAAGCAATATGTTTAGAACTTAAACAAGTACAGAGAGCTTGCGCAAAAATACAAGCAGCAAAAGTTCCATAAAGTTTACCTTCAGTAATAACGAAGTCACCATCTTTTGATAAATAAACAGCAGCCATGATTTCACTTGCATTACCATAACCAATTGAAACTAAACCTGCACATAATGACATTGAATTTGACATACCAATCATATAAGACACAGGAACTCTAATACTTTGCGGAGCGTAATGGAAGGTCCAGAAATATAAACCACCAGAAGTTGGAATAGCAGAAGCTAATTCAGATAAAGCAATACCTAAAATTAAAATGAAGACAGATGCAGTACCCCAGGACCAAAGGAAACCAGCCGGACCAGCACTCAATCCAGTGTATGTAGTTGATGCAATTGAAGGCAGCAAACCCATAATTGAGTAAGCAATACCAAAAACTTGAAAAGTTGAAAAGGTTCTGTTTAATTCTTGTTTATAACCAATTTCGGCTAATAAATCTTCGTCATCAACAGCATGTTTGGCATCAATTTCTCTAATTGTAGCTTGATTTGAAGTAATACTTGTGATACGATTCGCTAAATGCGATCTAGTTGAAGTAATACCCTCCATAATGCTATATCTCTATTTAATTAACGAATGAGTTTATTGTTATTCAGTTGACTTGACCTTTCGAATTCATTTTTAGAACCGTTCAATCCATTAGACGGAAAGAGAAACAGATCGATATATATACATTCATAATCTCGAGGCTCCGAGGACATTTGGGAAAGAAGATAAACAAACTTATTGTAATCGAAAGGCTCGAGGACTGCTCAAATCTACAAAGTTCAAAAAAAAACAGCCGGGACATAAACTCAAAGTAGACAATTACCGGTTTCTGCAGTATGCACACTAAATGATCAGATCATCTGTACATAAAAACTGCCTATCTAAATCAAAATCGTACAGAGATAGATACTCAGATGAAGATTGGCTTTTGACACAAGATAGATAACAGCAAGAGAAGCCAAGCGCTAAGATAAGGTAAAAGAGGCATTGTTTATGCTGCAGGCAGTGCAAGAAGCACAAAGAAAAGATTTTTCTTTTGATTTTCGTAGACAGAAATCCATATAATTCAGCGTGTTTTACAGAACGGTGGGGCGCTGAATAGTCTTTTTGTTATAGATAGCATCCACGAGCTCAACGGCTTAACTCCAGATATTTAGATTTTAACTCTGTACAATAGAGAAGCAGAAGGTAATTTTCAGAACAGCTAACAAAGTCGATTTGGATATTTGAGTACATGGGAGGAAATAACCTGCTGAGATTTTAAAGCAACTTCCCAAAAAATCAATATTTTAACGTTGCAAAGCAAACATAAATTTTAAATTCTGTGTTTAGATGGAAAAATTGGCAAATAGCCCTAAAATTTTATGTATCCCGGTAATGACATTCTTTACTATTATTATATTATGTACCATCTTGGTCAATAGCCAAAATAATTCTGCTTGAGTAAGACAGGCAGGACCAGTCAAAATTTGACGTAGGTTGATAATCCTACCCTTAAACCTGTCTTGGCACACATTAACAGCGGTGCCGAACTAGGAAAGTGCTGCCTCCCTCTGCGGCTGGCGATCTCCTCTGGTCTGCTTTTTCTTGGCCCATACAAAAATTCACTTCAAATTATTCAAGAGCTGCTAGGTGGCAATACTCTTAAGATTCCTCTCATTTATTCATTGGTGAAGAGAAAAAATCAAAACAGGAAATTAGATTCAAAATCTGGGCATTATCGAAGTCACCACCAAATGCAACCGCCAAGAAAGCTATCTTTAATTTCGCTTCTTAAACAAGAAAAACGTTTTAATCGATTTATCTGGAACTAATTACCGCTATTGGATATGAACTATAGCTTTTGTATTGGTTGCTAATATCTTATCAACGTAAAACAATCCGTACAGGTAGATTTTTGGTTTGTACTATTTCAGAAATCCAAGTTTTGTCAGATTAAGGATCACTCAAGAGGTGAATATATCTTTTCTTAGTTAATATCTCTTACCCTACAAGTGAATCTTAGCCTGCCATAATGCGTCGAATGGGAATTTAACGAGAATGGCGAAAGTGGTACTTTTCAACTTTTGCTTTGAAAGATTATATATTGCCCTGTCGCTTTCCTAGCGGTAAAAATGGTGAAAAAATAAAACAGGAATCACCGTTAGTTTAAAGATAAGGAAAAGTTCTCAGATTTATTGGGATAAATCATACATTTATTCCAGGCAACGGAATGCCAAAATTATTTCAGCCCGTTTTAAATACTCAGCTCAACAATCAATTAAATCAAGAGATCCGGTTCCACATTTGCAAGCTCTTTCCAAAAAAGAAGTAAAATGCTCGAGACTTCCAATGCACAGCGTACCTGCACATAGTAACCTCCCCTTATTTATCCTATCAACTTTGACGTCTTGTGGCTCGTAACTCGACAATACTGTAGATATTTGATAATATCATCTGCTATACACTGCACGAAACCAATTTATATTCCCTTTGTGGGGTGTAATATTTAGATGGCGGATAGCAGCCGAGATCTGAGATGCTTGGACTGATGCTGCAGATCCGCAATATGGAATGCCGAACACCACTTTTTATATGCTCTAAATATTAATGCTGTTGAACAATACAATTGAGCTGAACTTCATCTTGAATAACGGAATCCACGAAAGCAAGATACTAAGGATACTTTTATGCCAACGGAAATCAGAAAATGTTTTGAAATTATTCGGTAAAGTTATGAGAGTACATTATGGCTTCGGAGACGGAGAATATATCTAGACATTTAAGCTACCTGACTTTTCTACTTCTTCACCTCTTCTTTAACTTCCAATAGAGCAGCTTCAATAGAGATCACTATATTAAGGATTTCTTCCCGTTGTAAGTGATGATGATGGCCCACTTTAATGCTTTTGTTTACAATACCAGCAAAAATCACTGTGAAGAAAAAAACCACCATATAGTTCAAAGTTTCTGGTTCAACTTCTTAGTGAGTTGGGAACAAACGCATTATCGAGACAACCGGGAAACACAAGTCATCCAACCGATAATAGTAGGCAATATTTCACCTTGGTAAGATAACCCAAGTTTGAACCTTGACTTGTCTGAGGTCAAACCTAAGAAAAGCAGAAGTATCAAAAACTTAAATATAGCTGTAGCAGGCCAAAAAAAAAAATAACAAAAACTTGATGAGTTGTAAATCTTCTGATAACTCCTTGTTTATAACCTATCCGTTTCAATAAAGCTTTATCACCAACAGCATGTTTTGATATACATATATGTCTCCATTTCAACTTTGATTTAATGGAGTCAATCATTGATTGTACTGGAGATTTTACTGAATATAGCATCCCGCCCATGTTCACTTGATCAGTTGCGCGGTTGAGATAGACAAAAACACGCGAATAAAGTTACATGCTTTGAAAGTGATTTGATTCAATGAAAGGAAAAACTATAACAATAAATAATAAGAGTTTGGTGTTATCGATAATAAATGAAATCTAAAGACTTGAAGGTTATCTGATTCCCTATCAAACTGTCACCACAAATAAGCAGTTAAAAATTCATATGCCCGTACAATTGTTCCATTTTCAAAGTCAAAACTTCCTCACTCTGTTGTGTATAACAATTTGTACTGGCATGTCGGCTGTTTTGATTAACCTATCTGTACTTGCGAAGTGTGATCTCCACACGTTTACGGTTCTAAGTTACTGATTAATGCATGCCTATAAATAAGGCATTCGTTTAAAAGTGGAAGAGAAGATGGGTTCTATGTCTTGAGTTTGCACTTTTCGGCAATAATGTTCTGCTATTTCGAGTATTTCTTATCCCTTTTCAATCTTTTACAGAGTAGAACCATAGTTTCAATACGAATCTTAAGATGTAACCATGAAACTAATTTATAGGCTTTCTTTCCTATATAAGAGTCCTTTTAAATTGTGTGAAATTCGATGGACTTTAGAGTAGATCATACCGAATCTGCAAAGTATCAGAGCGCAGAGATGATCTTTATCTTTGGATATCCTTGATACATTTGAATAGATTTCATTACTAACCCAGTAACACGCTTACTCAAAGAAATTTAGCTAAGTTTGATATTCTGAGCTACTTATATACATCAATTTCTTGAACAGATTAAACCTTGACATTGATTATGTATTACAGAAATATATATACCGTACTGGAAAGCGTTACCTGAGCTCCCAAATTGTAGGGCCGTGTACTCCAATAGTTGCGGCATCAAATCGCTGGACTTGAATCCATTACCGCTACTAAAAACTATAACATAGGTGTATACAGATTTTGGGTTTGTCTCTGAAGTTAATTGAATAATTTTACTAGTGCCGCTGATTTAAATCCGCCGAAGCCATATGATTACCCGCGGAGCAAGTGACTACATTTTTACAGATACTTCCGAGTAGCCGTAGCAAAACTGTGACTCGGCTAATGACTTTATAAACTCATCGGAGAAATATATTGATTTTATTTTAATATGTCTGTTTCAGCCTATAGCTTGTAAAACAATAATTTACAGATCAGTAGAAAAAAAAACTCAAGTGGGGACAGGGAATAAACCTACAAAAACCTTCAGAATCCAATACTCTTTCTTCTATCTTTCTTTACACTTCCATCACCTCTATCCCAAGCTCTGAGCTTTCTCATATTTAATTTCCCAAAGCACGAAGATCTATTTTGTTGTAATAGCTCTTTGATTTCATGGTGCTTGATTGAAAAATACTCACCAAGTCCATACACATCACCAACAGATTTAGGTATCCAGTGAATTTGATCACCAACTTTTCTCCTGGATGTTTCAACCCCAACCCTATCTGGGCATTTATCAGAATAGCTATCGTTGTCATTAGTTATATTATGATCATCAACATTGTCATCTTCGTCATCGTCATCTTCGTCAATAGATTTGGAAGCCTCCTTTTTAATGGATTTCAAACTTGTACCTGATTCTAAATATTCTCCCACCACTTCATAATCACTGATCAAATAATTGAGCATGATTGCCGAGGAATTTTCTAAATCTCTTTTCAGAGGTTTATACTTTAACTTGTAGTCAGGTTCGGCATCTTCTTCGTCTTTTACACCAATCTTCTTGTTTCGCTCTGACCAAAATTTTGCACCTTGCTCTGGTGGAGTTCGACTTTCTTTCAGAGTAACGGTTGGAACACTATGCCTCTGTCTTAACCTCGGCTGCTCTTTAGCTTTCGCCGCAATCGATAATTGTGGTAAACTGGAGGTACGTTTTGCATGTGGAATTCGTATACCCGGTTTTTCTATTGATTGTCTTTTCAAAACGGAAGCAAAACTTCGAGTCTTCATTCCTGATGGTGGTGGGCAAGATGAAGGTGGTAGATCTGGAGAACCTGAGTTATTACTTATTATTGGAGAATTAACAGATTCAGACTTGACCAACGTTGGTAATTCAACAGACTCAGACTTGACCAATGTTGGTAATTCAACAGCTTCAGATTTGACCAACGTTGGTAACTCAACAGATTCAGATTTGACCAAAGTCGGTAATTCTGCTCCGTTTTCTTCCATAGCATATGACTCTTCTGCGAAAGACGATTGCATATGACGAAAAGGACCTGATAAAAGCTCGGGATCCTTGTACACATAATCTCCATCGATAAATAAAATATCTTCTTTACGGGAGATTTGCGAGCTATGCTCATTTCCAATAGGTGATAAAGCATCTTCGAATGGCTCTATATCTTTGCTGCTGCTTGAGTTAAAAGGCGACTCGATTGGCTGACTGAAATTTTTAAATTCCACTGGGAATATAGGTGCTGCTTGGTAGAGTTCATTAGTATGGACATGAAATTCATTCTTTATTATCGTCAATGAAGGCTGAATGGTTCCCGAGTCTAAATCACAATCATCACTGAATGTGGTACTGGATGCTTCGTTATAGGGCCAATACAAGGGGTTGCCACCGTCTCTAGTTCTCTTCATAATTGGTAGAAGGTCATTCGAGGGGATTTGTGGTTTCATGATAGAAAAAGCGAATGCTGAAAGCTCTATACTTTGAGGTACTATTTTCCATAAGTTGAATCTATTTTAACCTTAGTACACAAGGAGTATTTCATTATAATATTGGGAATATTCTTCCTTTTATATGATAAGATCCAACAAAATAAGATTTTAATGCCGACGCATTATCTGACAATCAGAGCAACAAAGTAGCTTATATAGCATTATGTTATGTAGTGTTCATCAATACTGCAAGGGAGCAAAATAATTATAAGATGATTCTACAAAAAGACAATGAAAATTGATTCGAAATAGCCCTAAAGGCATCACAGAATAAAAGCCATCATCTGGTGGCTTCGGTAAACCAGCAAAGTCTTGGGTGTTACAATCATGTAGAATAACTGCCTTTATTAATAACCGTATTTAACATAGATCCACGGCTATTATCTGCATTGAACCTTTGCTTTTTCTCTTTTGTAGAGAATACTGGCCTTGATCACGGTTACGAAAATATGCAGCACTCTCCGGATAATCAAACCAATATTTTGATTTAAGTTTGGTGAGTTGCAGGTATAATTCCATCTCTCAGTACTGTGCAAAAAATGTTTTTGTGTGGATAGTACACTAATACGGCCTCTAATTAAATTGTGGGAGTACAGGCTGTAATCTCTTCTAAAAAGCTGCTATGCAGAAGAAGCGTACTTCTGGGGCATTAGCAACATTCATTTATGGATAATTCGGTATAAAGTCTGGAACTAACGTACGTTTGACACCAAACCAGCGGTTAGGTTTATGCCAGCTTGCATATCTATTAGAGAGGGGTGCAATCGTGGCCTAGACTTACTTAGAGAGCATCAGGCTTCTCCATCGACCCACAAATTATCTGCAAGCCAAGAAAAACACACAAACCTATTAGTAGCGTTACCGTTTACGATTATATTTTAAATTAAGAGCAGCTAACTTTGCTTTCTACTTTTATTTCCATCGTATCTCGGTTACATCAGCCTAAATAGAAAACTGAATGGCACTTGTTTGGTGAGAGCATTGATAACACTCAATTTCTCATAAAATCACAAACGGTTTACTCATATCACAGAAAACAAGAACTCCTTGGTTCAGAATATAAACTATTTTCCTCAATAACAGTAATTGCGAATATTCAGAAATACGTGGTAATATTGAGATATACGTAACAGTAGCTAGTGAGGTATACTTTGTTAAGTACTATCAAAAACAGTAGTCATTATTTGAACATACAACTGAACAGCACTAGTATGCACACCAATCGCAAAACTTGATCCATTAGAGCTGGTTTTACATTCATGCTAATCATTGTTAGGAATTCAATCTGTGAAATTGAGATCGTTTTCATAAGAATCCATCAATAAAGTATTATCTGAATTTGATCAAGCAAAAGTCTTTCACTAATCAACATAGACTTCCACCTTTTAGTCGAAAAGCGATACTTGTTGGAACCTATTTTTTATTCCCACCTAATCAATGCTTACAAACTTGGACTAAATAATGTTCCAATTCTTGCTTTCGAGTAGGTGTTTAATGTAAATCAATTAGTTATTTATGCATATTCAAACAGAGAAGCTTCGGAATGAAGGGTTCGTAGCATGTCCCAAGAACAAAACTACGTAATAGCCCTCCATCGGTTGCATCTCTATATAGGAAAGACCTTAAGAGAATCATATTCATCCCCAGTTACTGCAAATTATAAAATTTAGAAGTATTCTTCATTAGGCTATTTTATGGGATCGTCAACCAAGCATCAAGGAATCTCACAATTTGAAATAATAAAGCTTGGTCTATGTGCAAGGAGGTTATAGCTTTGACTCATTTCTGTTTTGCTAGGTAATCAATGAGCAAATCTGTGAGAATTCTAAGCTTTCAATAAAGTAAACTTTGATCCAACAGAGTGAGTTGGTGATGCTGAATTAATTATTTGCAACCAGATACTTAATAATTAGGAGAATACTCCCACTTTCATTCCACCTTTGCGCCGCCTTATAATTATAACCTGCTGAATATTTCACGCGGAGCGACTCCGTTTTTACTACCTTTCACGTGTCAGGGTCGCAATTGTCACCCGTCGACCCTATCTGTAGGCAATATTCGCTCAAGGAAAAGCTTATGGTACCCGGTGGTTGATGGAACAAAGGATCTATTTAATCTCCGGCACAAATCGCGCCTGTTGTTGAAGCCTCGACCGAAAAACAAAGCAAACTGTGGCATCCAGAACACATCAGTTGGCATCCCACCTTGACCGATATGATATGTATCTAACTTATCTAACTTATCAAACGTGTATTTGATAGATAGATGTCTATACAATTGGATTAGACAAAGGGCTGATAATACTCGAAACTGCTAACGATAACCAAACATCAGCAGACATGCTATTGTTAAGGCAGGGATTGTTCGGCTTTACTAAAGCTACACAACCAAAATTGCTAACTAACCTACGATTATTTAGTTCAAACCCTATTGAATTATCGAGATTTAAGGAACCTCTCTCATCATTAAACACAAAATCCTATTCTTCATTTTCTAAATCTAACAAATACTTCAACTCGAAATATTCAAATACTTTTAGAAATGGATTCACGAACTTAAATCAAGCTCAACAAGCTAGATTTTTCACAGGTAGTAGACCAAGATTTGAACCTCTTAAGAGTGCTATAAGATCCAGGCCATCCCAAATGAAAATTGTTAAAGAGCTGCTGTCATATATCTGGCCACAATCGAATCCTTGGGCAAAGTTTCGTGTGGTTCTAGCATTAGCATTGTTAATCACTGCTAAAATCCTTAATGTTCAAGTTCCATTTTTTTTCAAAAATATTATCGATTCCATGAACATCGATTGGGTTCAAGAAGCGGGAATTTTAACAACTTCAATTGGTGCTATTATTTTAGCCTATGGTATGACTAGATTTGGTGCCGTTGTTTTTGGTGAACTTAGAAATGCTGTGTTTGCCAAAGTTGCACAAAGTGCTATCATGAATGTCGCCCATAACACATTTGTTCACTTGCTTTCTCTTGATTTGAATTTCCATCTAGCTAGACAAACGGGTGGCCTTACAAGAGCTATCGATAGGGGTACCAAAGGTATTTCTTACGTTTTAACAGCAATGGTGTTCCATATTTTACCAATAACATTTGAGATTTCTGTCGTCTGTGGTATCTTGACCTACAATTATGGGCCCTCATTTGCTGCAGTGACATTTTTAACTATGCTGGTTTACTCTCTTTTCACTATCCGTACTACAGCTTGGAGAACAGGGTTCAGAAGACAAGCAAATAAAGCTGATCAAAAAGCTGCTAGTGTGGCATTGGATTCTTTAATCAATTTTGAATCTGTTAAGTACTTCAATAACGAAGCCTATCAATCAATGAAATATGATACATCGTTAAACAACTATAAAGATGCCAGCATCAAAGTGGCAACTTCATTAACTTTCTTGAATTCCGGTCAAAATCTGATTTTCACATCTGCTTTGACTGCAATGATGTACATGGCTTGTCAAGGTGTTGCTGCTGGTTCATTAACTGTTGGAGATTTGGTTTTAATCAATCAATTGGTCTTCCAACTTTCTGTTCCTTTGAATTTCTTAGGTTCTGTTTATAGAGAATTGAAGCAATCGTTGCTAGACATGGAATCCCTTTTCTTGTTACAAAAACATGATATCAAAATACAATCTAAACCTAATGCTCCAATGCTAAAACTGAATGACACAGGTAAAGGAGGTGAGATCAGATTCGAAAACGTTACTTTTGGATATCATCCAGATAGACCAATTTTGAAAAACTGCTCGTTTACCATCCCTGCTGGGGAGAGGGTTGCTATTGTTGGTCCATCAGGAAGTGGCAAGTCCACTATATTGAGATTGGTATTTAGATTCTACGATGTTTCGTCAGGTAGAATTTTAATTGATGGCCAAGATATCAGAGATGTTGATCTTGATAGTTTAAGAAAAGCCATTGGTGTCGTTCCTCAAGATACTCCATTATTTAACGACACTATATTTGAAAACTTGAGATATGGTAATCTGCAGGCAACCGATGAACAAGTGAATGAAGTTATTTCTAAGGTTCAACTTGAGAAATTAGTTCATGACTTACCTGAAGGAGCCAAAACAGTTGTCGGTGAAAGGGGTATGATGATCTCAGGAGGTGAGAAACAAAGACTTGCCATTGGAAGGCTACTACTTAAAGATGCACCAATCACATTCTTTGATGAAGCCACTTCCGCATTAGATACCCATACTGAACAATCTTTGTTAAAGACAATCAGAGCCGTGTTTAAAGAAGGCCAACAGACCAACGTCAGTATTGCACATAGATTAAGAACCGTTGCTGATTCGGACAAAATCATTGTTTTAAAAGCTGGTGAAGTTTTAGAGGAAGGTAAGCATTATGAACTATTGGCTAAAGATGAATCGCTGTACAAGGACCTGTGGAACATCCAGGAGAATCTGGATACCGAAGAAGAGCTCTTAGGTCAAACCAAAGAGGAAGAATCTAAACTGAGTGACAAATAGTTAAAAAAATAAATAGCAAGGGCATTTAATTTTCCTGAATCCTTTATAGATTCATCATTTCAAATTTTATATTTACTTTATTCGAGTTAAGTATTGAAAACGTGTATTCAGAATAGGATAGTTCTCCCTGTCTAATCAATGATCTGCCATATGTTTGTTCGCCCAGTATGTTGCACAGCCTCGGAATAAAGGATTGATTTCCGCACTACCAAAGTTTAAGGAGCTTCCAGAAAAGTCACTGCACATTATCAGTCGAATTCTCGACGGCTGATCGAATTTTGATTTGCACTTTGGATATTTCACTTGTCAGCAAACTTGTTTGTTTGACTTCTTCTCTATTTGATCTTACAACACAATTAACTTGTTAATTTATTAATACTTATAATACACACACACAAATACACGTATCTAAAAATGTCTGATTGGGATTCAGTTACTATCATTGGTAAAAAAGCAAAGGTCGGTGGTGCCTCTGGTCCAAAAGAAAAAGTTATTAAATCTGCTTCTGCTTTAAATGCCGCTAGAAGATCAGGTAATGTTGTTTCTGTCGACAAGAAGTATTCAACTGGTAATGCCAGAGGCGACCCAGAAGGACAAAGACTGACAATGATTGATAGATCTGACGAAATCATTGCTCCAAAGAAAGTTGACATGAGTGTTGGTAAAGCAATTCAAAAAGCCAGACAAGAGAAAAAGTTTACCCAAAAGGATCTTGCCACTAAAGTCAACGAGAAACCAACCATTATTAACGATTACGAAGCTGGTAGAGGTGTCCCAAATCAACAATTACTGGCTAAGTTGGAGAGAGCATTGGGCGTGAAGTTAAGAGGTAAGGAAATTGGCGCTCCTCTATTTGCTAAGAAAGGCTAGTTCGATATCAATACCCCAACTACTTGTTCTTCTCTTGAAGACTAAAAATAATAAACAAAAAGAAAGCAACTATCTTGTTATCCAGGTCATGAAAGCTTGATAGCTTGATAGTAAAGGAACAGGGAAAAAAGAACATGAACAGTTGAAAATTTATTAGATATCCCAACTTTCAAAGTGCATTATTTGTCTTGATTGACAAATCTATATATATAATGACTTTTTTTTTATTTATGTAACGTAGCCTTTTTTCTCTGTTTTATTTTTTAAAATAAGTACCAGACTTTATTTTCAATTTGGACTGCAATAATCACAGTAGATGACTGCAAAAGCACAATTTTGGCAGGCATAAAATTGCCACCCAAAGCGCCTACTCCCCGGACTTAGACCATCACCGAAAACATTGAACGATCTGCAACTGGTAGGTATTCAATGCAAAGCAGTTGAGGAGTACATAGTCCCATCTAACAATGTATTTTCCAGGGCTACAGTTGTTACATTTGTGATAGATGGCCAATTACTCTTTTTTGCAGACTTAGCAGTCGCTGGAAGTAGGTAATCCATCCTATTAGTTAACATAGGCAGTGGGAAAGCTGAAATTGAAAAGAAATCACGTGACAAAGTATAGTTTTCGACGCGACTTTATTATTAAATTTTGTTAATGGGTCGAACGTAAAACTTTCGACGCGCTGATTTTTCTTTTCTTTCCTTTTTACCCCACCGCTTTTGACTTAAAAAACCGACCGGGCAGTGTAGGTAAGTCGCCGGGGGTAATCCAATGGGGCACGATACTTTTCCTACGGTTCTTGCCGTGGAAAACCCTGCCTAGTACCAGAAGCACTTACTCCACTGAGGCGACACCGCGATCGAAGGGTCTGCGAAACCAACAAAGAACACAATCAACGAGATCAACGCCGCCCGCTCAACGGCCCGCTTCCAGGAAATTTGAAAAATTTTTCAATGCGGGTTGGTTGGCTGGTACGATTGACTCACCCTTACAGTTGGAGACCGAAACATCTTGTTGTGTGTTATACTACTACTACCTTTCATTCTAGATGATTACCTCTATGATAGCCCTTAAATTAGAGTCATAATCTTGACACCTTAAATATTTGGATCCACTTTTTTAAATACTTCAACTTTGTCTGTTTCAAAGTGTATATTTAATATCTTTTATTCTCACAAACCCTGTGATCATTCAGATACTTCCTTCAGTTAGAAAATAAAATCAACAACTTAATTTCTCAAGGCTGTTGAAACAAAGTCACATCGTTAGATCAACAGGACAAATAAATAAAAGTAGATAACTATAAACCACGAAGATGCTTTCATCAGCTATAAGGGCCTCTTGCACAAAAAGAGCAACCGTGAATATCACTAGAGCAGCATTAAGGGCTTCTTCAAGGCAATCCTTACTACCTATACGTTCAAAATCATCTTCTTCCCATGCAGCTGAAGTTTCTAGACCGACACCTTCTCCATCTTTTAACATATCCGAATCAAAGAAACCTTCCCCGCTTAGTAAAGGTACCCAAATGGATGATTCATTCATTGGTTGTACTGGAGGTCAAATTTTCCATGAAATGATGAAGAGACACAAAGTTGACACCGTCTTTGGTTATCCAGGTGGTGCCATCTTACCTGTTTTTGATGCCATTTATCAGTCTAAAGAATTCAATTTTGTTTTACCAAGACATGAACAAGGTGCTGGTCATATGGCTGAAGGTTATGCTAGAGCCAGTGGTAAACCTGGTGTTGTCTTAGTTACTTCAGGTCCTGGTGCTACTAATGTTATTACTCCAATGGCCGATGCTCTAGCTGATGGTGTTCCGTTAGTTGTTTTCACTGGTCAAGTCCCAACCACTGCTATCGGTACCGATGCTTTCCAAGAAGCTGATATCATTGGTATCTCAAGACCATGTACCAAATGGAACGTTATGGTTAAAAACGTTGCTGAACTGCCAAGAAGAATTAACGAAGCTTTCGAAATTGCAACCAGTGGTAGACCCGGTCCAGTTTTAGTTGACTTACCAAAAGATGTTACCGCTGCCATCTTGAGAGAATCTATTCCAATTTCTACAACTTTACCATCCAACACTTTACACAAAATCACTCAACAAGCCGATTCTGCTTACACTACACAATGTATCAAGAGATCTGCTAACTTATTGAATAAAGCTAAAAAGCCAATCTTGTATGTTGGTGCTGGTGTCCTAAACTCTGAAGAAGGTCCAGCCATGGTGAAAGCTTTAGCTGAAAAGGCACAAATTCCAGTCACCACCACTATCCAAGCTTTAGGTGCTTTCGATCAGACCGATGAAAAATCACTAGATATGTTAGGTATGCACGGTTCTGCCGTTGCCAACAGTGCTATCCAACAAGCTGATTTAATCATTGCTTTAGGTGCCAGATTCGATGACAGAGTCACCGGTAACGTTTCCAAATTCGGTCCTGCTGCTAAGTTAGCTGCTTCTGAAGGTAGAGGTGGTATTATTCACTTTGAAATCTCACCAAAGAACATCAACAAGGTCGTTGAAGCAACTGAAGCCATTGAAGGCGATGTTACTGAAAACTTGAAGGTCTTTAACGATTTAATCCACAATGTTGACGCTAGACCAGAATGGTTCTCTCAAATTAACGAATGGAAGGCTAAGTACCCTTACGCTTATCAATTAGAAACACCAGGTTCAAAAATTAAGCCACAAACTTTATTACAAGAAATTTCCAAACAGGCCAGTGAGACCGGTAGAGAGGTTCTTGTTACAACTGGTGTTGGCCAACATCAAATGTGGGCTGCTCAGCATTTCACATGGACCAAGCCAAGAACTTTCATCACTTCTGGTGGTCTAGGTACCATGGGTTACGGTTTACCAGCTGCCATTGGTGCTCAAATAGCTAAGCCAGATGCCATTGTCATTGATATCGATGGTGACGCTTCATTCAACATGACATTAATGGAATTATCATCTGCCGTCCAAGCTGGTGCTCCAGTTAAGATTGTTGTTCTAAATAACGAAGAACAAGGTATGGTTACTCAATGGCAATCATTATTCTATGAACACAGATACGCTCATACACATCAAACCAACCCCGACTTCGTGAAGGTTGCTGAAGCTATGGGTATGAAGGCATTCAGAGTTGAAGCTCAAGAAGAAATGAAGAGTGGTATCCAAGAAATGTTAGCTTATAACGATGGTCCTGTTTTGATGGAAGTTGTTGTTGAAAAGAAGGTTCCTGTCTTGCCAATGGTTCCAGGTGGTGCTGGTTTGCATGAATTCATTTATTTCGATGCCGAAGTTGAAAAAGAACAAGCTGAATTAAGAAACAAGCGTACTAACGGTAAGCACTGATTAATTATTGTCTGTGTTCTGTATATATAAAAAGCTTAAAGTGTAGCCAAACGGAAGATTTCTCTATGAGCTGCAACTAAATCTGAACAAACAAAAACAAGATAAGGCAAAAGCTTCCTTAGATTAATTTAGATCTATCATTGAAAGATGGTACAAAAATAATGAATTTCGCCTAATTTTCATTACACTCATTCATATTCTATTTCATTTATTTATATATACATTGTCATTTTGTATTTCTGAATTCTGTTTAAGAGTCTCTGCTGTAAGTTTCGAAAGGACTTATGATATAGAATGCACTTTATTCCTTTTCCTTTGTTTTATTCTAGCTATTCATATTTTTCTACTATTATTTATATTACTTTTATTTGTTTACTTCTACTACTTTCTAAATAGGAATTGTATCTGTCGAATGTGAGAGATGGGGAGACGGACGGGAAACTAAGCACTAAAATGGGAGTCTACTCCTTAACAAAATAAAAAAAAGGCAGGTTGTGTGCCCTGTGCGGATTTGTACCGAGTTTTTCATCTCTTCTTAAATACTATCATACATTGATTACCATTGATCTTGAAATAAGAACTCAACTCATACAGAGCTGTTCATCTTTGAATTTTGGTAAATTAAACTAGTTAACGTTCATATCTACCATCAGTATCAATTGTGTACATATATACACCTACACAAAATGGAAGTAAGTATGATTTTTTGTGTTTGTTTCGAGAAATACCTTTGGAGCTTCAAAGTACTAACATGTTTCGTTTCATAACTTACCATTCAATAGTCTAATAATCAACAACAGCAAACCCAAAGAAATAATAATAGCCATTATAACAACAGCAATAATAATAGCAGACAAAGGGGTCCAAGAAGGGATAAACTTGAAGGTCCTAAGAGGGAAGCTATTCTAAACCTACAGAGATTCCAAGATAAAAAAATTATAGTGACGTTTATTGGAGGTAGAAAAGTCACTGGTACATTAAAAGGTTTTGATCAATTGATGAACTTAGTTTTGGATGATGTTGAAGAATCTATTAGAGATTCATCGGATGAAGGTATTTTATCTGGTGAGACTAGAAAATTGGGTTTAGTTGTTGTTAGAGGTCCATTATTATTAACTATTTCACCAGTTGATGGATTTGAAGTTATTGATAATCCATTCAGCCAACCTGAAGAAGAACCAACTGTGATTTAGATATTGCGTGAATAATTTATGTATTTTTATAGTATAATTTTACTACAAATGTTGTGAAAATTTACCGAATTTATTCATCTTTATGAATTGTACAATAGTTTTACACTAAAAGAGTTACTTAATATTAGATATACTCTCACTGATTGGTACGAATTAGACAAGAATATGGATGGTTATAAACTTTGGGCGACTTTTGAACAGTTGTAAGATACAAATATCTTGTCAATATTCATTAAACTGTAAAAACCTGGTTGTAAAGTGTAAGAAAATTAGGGAAAACCTCTATATATATGATGTAACTTCGCCGTGGATTGTTTGATTGAATTGGGGAACATATTTTTGCGGTCTAAATGCAGCCTCAGACTTGTGATTTTCTACCACATGCCTCAAATATTTAAGCAATCGGTGATCATCTGGATGATCTGGACTGAACTTCTTAAGAGAAACAGTTTCAGGACAGTAAAAGCATTGAACAAATTCAACCAAATTTTTGTCTGCTGTTTCCTTCCAATGTTGATTTATTGGATCTTGGATATATTCACCACTAGAATAAATACCATGGTATTGCACTAAATGGTGTAAATAATTGGAATCGTTTCTTTTGTAGAATAATTTGTCATAACCCTGTTGGTGATCTGACTGTGAGGCAGGACAATATGGGCATAAAGCATAGTTGCCCTCTTTTCTTTCCCTTATTGTAGCACACGTTCCTGGTTTTCTAGTAACAAGAGGCTCATATAAATTTATTCCTCCTTTTGGGTTGAATTGGTAGATGTATCTAAATGTGTCATTTCTAAGATGATGAAAATCGTCGATGCTGACTAAATTCGGAAAACGGAAAAATGAGAGATCCCTGCATGGAGTAAGCGGGATTTTTTTGATTGAATCATCCTTATTATTTTTATTATCATCTTGTTTGACTTTAAGTTCCATTTCCACACTTTCCTTTCTATTCTTAGCTCTTTTGTTTCTTGACTTAGTTGAAAATCCTTTTTGACTTTCTTCATCGGCCCCACGTTTTGAGACTGGGCGTGTGACGCTAGCTTGGTAGGTCTTTTTGGATAGCGATTTGAAAGTATTGACTGTTGTTTTTGATTGTGAAAGAAGGTTTTTTAAGGGTGAATAATTGACAGGTGTTTGACTTTGGACTGTTTCATTGCCTTTTTCCAAGTTGTTTAACAGAATATTCAAGTTTTGCTTCATCATCATATTGTTCCCTTGTGGTCTTTTTAAACGAGGTTTTCTTGTGGGTTGACGGTTTCTATGATCATCTATCTTATTGCTTATAGATAGTTCAGGGAGTAACGAGTGTAAAGGAATTGAGGAATGTGTTGTGAAAAGGGTATTTAAAAAGGGGGTGGAACCTTCAGAGAGTTGTTCTTGCTCTTGTTCTTGTTTTATATGACCGTCCATGATTTAAAAGATGAAAGACAAAGTAATCTCCTAGGCAGTTGTGTTATTTGAATTTTTGTCTTTTTGGGGATTGTTTCTTGGCTCTCTAGATAACTAAAACATGTATTCAACTGAAACCACTGTGCTTACAAAAGGTTCTCGAGAAGCAAAAAGATTGGTGAATTTAGTTTCTTCAGAAAGGATAACAACAGAAATTCAGTGTGCTTTCAGTAGACAAATATTGTTGAGCTGAATTTATATTCTAAAGTAATACCTAAAGGTCAAAGAACTGATGAAGGATAAGAAGTAGACGCTGAGGGAACCTGCTTTTCTCCTTACAACAGCTAAGATGTCGCTTCGCGTATTTTGATTACATAAAACATGTAAACAAATGTTTGTTTTCATTTCAACTTTTGCATTTGATCAATCAGACCTCGATGATGATGGTTTGTAGAAAACTCACTTTGACTGTGTTATCACTGACAGTATTCACACAGCATTACAATCACACCATATAGTTCTATCTGATCCATAAATACAAACGGGATTATAACCGCTCAAGCTCTCTCACTACCAAATCGCATTGCCTATATAAATTCATTTACATACAGGTTTCTTCCGCTGCAACTATTCAATATATCATCAAAAGTTTGACATCGATTCTTCCCAATCCAAGGAAATATATCAATGAGCAGCTACAGTAAACTTTCCCAACTTGCACCTCTACCACGGTTAAAAGATGTTGAAATCGGTAAAACAATAGGCCATGGTGGTTTTGGTGTTGTTAAATCAGCTCGAATTAGAAAAAGTAATATGACAAAAGATATAGCAGTTAAATTTGTTCATATTGAAATGGCAAAGCAACAACAAGTTACAACGGAAATGCTTATTAAGGAAGCATTTATTCAAAAAGAGTGTTGGAATAGAAATGTTATCCAATTGATTGATGTTGGAGTGGATCAAAACTGGGTTTGGATGGCTATGGAACTTGGAACTAATGGTGAATTGTTTGATAAGATTGAACCTGATTTAGGTGTTGATGAGGATGTCGCACAATTTTATTTTAATCAGTTGATCAATGCGGTTTCTTTTATTCATTCAAGAGGTGTTGCACATAGAGACATTAAGCCTGAAAATTTAGTCCTTGATAAGTATAGTAATCTGAAATTGACAGACTTTGGATTAGCTACTGTTTTTAAGAAAAAGAATGGCCCTAAAAGATTATGCACAACAGCATGTGGATCACCTCCTTATTTGGCACCCGAAGTTATTACTCAAAACTATGATCCAGAACGTGCTGACATATGGTCTTGTGGTATAGTTCTGTTTGTCTTATTAACAGGAAAAGTAGCTTGGGAAATGCCCCATATCGAAGACCCTGACTTTTCATATTTTGTTGAACACAAAGGCCATATATTGGTTTCTCCATGGAACAGAATACCAGTCGGAGCATTATCTTCTTTGCGAAAGATTTTGAATCCGGATCCATCAGAAAGAGCTACAATAGATGGGATTAGATCACAACCTTGGGTTTCGAAGAAGAATAACTTCACAGATAAAGATGGCTTATGTAAAGATCCTTTAAAATTAACAGCTAGATTGCTAGTTAACTTATACATTAGCTTATCAGATGAAGAATTCAATAAAGTTAACCAAGCAGAAATCCGTACACAGTTGTCAGAAGAACCAGTGAAATATTTGATGGATGATACATACGAAAGCAATATTTACAAAGAGAACTACCAACCAATAAAGACATACTCGTCTTCACAAATTGTGTACACTGAGCATTCCAAAAGAAAGAAACTACGTCAAGAACCAAAAGATAGTGATGTTATTATCTCAATGGTTTCAAAAGATCCAGCAGCGTTACAATTTATTAATGGCTCAAAATCACAATCGAGAGAGAAACAAATCACGGAAAAGATGGCGGAATTACAAGAACATCAAAGAAGATACCCAGAGTTATTTGCTGAAAATTTCACAAAATTTTTCTCTGTTGCACCACTTGATCAATTATTGGTTACATTGCTAGAAGCCTTACGTAAATTAGGTTTTAGAACCGATGCACAGATTGATAATACTGAAGACATGATTGAATCATTGACATCAGATGAAATGTCCAACCCGTTGATTACTTTACCTATTAGTGGTAAAGATAGAAGCAATGGTGCTATTGTCGGAAACATTAAAGTTCGTAAAATGGCGGATAATTTGGGACTTAGAAGAATTGAATTTACGAAAGCATTTGCTGATCCTTTGGAATGGAGACGTGTTTTCAGAAACGTTACGATTTTATGCCGTGATGTTGTTTATGTTGAAGGAAGTTGACGTCTCTAATAATTAATTAATTTATATACCCTCTGTTTACACCAACAACAACAATAATAATACGCTTGTAGAAGTAAAAGAAGTTAGTAACTAAATCCTGTTTCCCCAGATTGTGGAAAATCCGTTAAAAAATTATTATGCGTGTGAATGAAAATTGGATCCAGATTCTTTCGTTCTCGTTCTCGTTCTGGGATCAGATAAGTTGAAGTTGAAGTTGAAGTTGATTCCGGTTGCCTTCTTCAGCAATTGTTATGATTTTGGCTTTTAGTAGGTCTAGGGGATTTTATTCAAACTATCCTAGAAATTGGTGATTAGATATCAGGTTAGTCCAGTTGGTTCAACACAGAAAGACAGACCTGGTAAACGCAGACAATTGAAATATGCCAGAAGTACCACATATCAGGCCTGGTCCAGACACGTTTAGAATCCTTTTAACAACAGATAACCATGTGGGATACTTAGAAAACGATCCAATTAGAGGGGACGACTCCTGGAAGACATTTTCGGAGATTCTGCATTTGGCAGTCAAAAAAGATGTTGATATGATTGTACAAGGTGGAGACCTTTTCCATATTAATAAACCAAGTAAAAAATCATATTATCACGTTATACGAACATTAAGAGAATGCTGCTGGAACAGTAAACCAAAAGAGTTTAGACTAGTTTCTGATCCAAGTAATGCAATGGCAACGAAACACTTTGACTACCCTTGTGAATACGATAGTAATATTAACGTTGGGATTCCAATGTATGCTATATCAGGGAATCATGACGATGCCACTGGTGAAGATTTACTTTCCCCCTTGGATTTATTATCCGTTGGAGGGCTACTGAACCATTTTGGAAGAGTTACTGATAACGATAGCGTACAAATAACGCCATTGTTGTTCAATAAAGGGTCAACAAATTTAGCGTTGTATGGCTTACAAAACATTAGAGAGGAAAGATTGAAAAGAACAATGGCATCAGGGAATTTAGAATTTTTACAGCCCGATACAGAAGATGACACAGAGTGGTTTAACTTGATGTGTATACATCAAAATCATGTTCCAAGGCCAGGTGTTAGAATAGTGGAAGAGATTCACCTACCCTCGTTTTTAGATTTTATTCTATGGGGTCATGAACATGAATGTTTTACTAAAGCTAAGTATAATACATCAACCGGGTTTTCAGTTTTACAAGCTGGATCATCAATTGCAACTAGCTTAAGCGAAGGTGAAATTGCTGATAAGCATGTTTTTGTATTAAGTGTGAAAGGTAAAGATTTTTCGTTGGAACCAATCAGATTGAAATCAACCAGACCTTTTGCAATGAAGGATATAGTTTTAAGAGATACTCATATATCTGCATCATCGGGTAATAAAGATATGGTTGTTGATTTGCTGATTGATGAGGTTGAAACGTTGATCGAGAAAGCCGTGGAGAGTTGGAAGATTGCAAACAGTGACCTGTTGGAGGAAATCACTGATATTGATATACCGTTACCCGTTATTCGACTAAGAGTTGAATATAGTGGTGGTTACGAAGTTGAAAACCCAAGAAGGTTCTCAAATAGATTTGTGGGGAAAGTTGCTAATGTTAACGATATTGTTACGTTTCATACTAGAAGAGTAGTTGGGAATCAGCTTGCTATTGAATTGGATAAAAAAAATAAAAGGGACTCGAGGAAGGAGGAAGGTAACTATGATGACAAAGATGAAGGCAAGGAAATTGCTTTGAAAGTTAGTGAAGGAAGGTTGGGTGTTGAGGATTTCCTGGACAAGCACCTTAAAGAAGATGATTTGATTTTACTAAAGAAGAAAACCATTCTAGGTGTTATTGAAGATTCAATGGTCAAAGAAGATAAAAACATGATCAAGTTGTTCATTGAAAAGGAATTGACCAAAGATATGGATTTACTAATGAAATTACAATTGAGTACTGGTGTTGAAGGTGACGACGAGATTATTGGATCATCCACAAATAAAGATGGCCAGTCGATTGGCGATGTGAAGAAAGGATTCAAGAAATTGGTCAAAGAATTAAGAGCTAAAACTAAACATGACTCTAAAACTCTTGAATCTGATGCTATGGTGCTGGCCAAACAACAGAACAGTCAAATGTTTGGACAAAAAAGTATTATTCCGGATTCCGGATCGGATAACGATGAAAACATGGAGATTATTACACGAAAAGAAGTTAAAAACACAACAGACGGGAAAGCTACAACTGCCAGTGTGAACAAAAGTAGAAAAGCAACGAGTTCAAAAACGAATTCAAAGGGTTTGGATTCGGTAGAGATATATTCGGACTCTGAAGGAGAATATATACCAGATAAGGATGATGAATCAATTTTGATTGAAGACGAAGATGAAAACGAGGATATAATAGAGAATGAAGTTCGTCAACCGAGAAATAATCGAAAGACAGCTCCTGGTAAGGTGACGAAGTCGAAGTCAACACCAACACCGAGAAAACGGGGAGTGAAGCATGAGTCCAGGCCGGAAGCAGGAGTTTCACAGTTGCCGATGAGTATGTTCAGTGGTATTGGTAGAAGGAAGAAGTGAACAGTAAAATACTCTGTGTGTATGTGTGTATGTATTTGTGTATAATATATAATATTAATTAGCAATTGGGTACTGAATACAGTGATATGGAAAGAGTATTATAGGAATGGTTCATCTCATCATCCAGGTTCCATCAGAACATCAGAACACGAAAAAATCAACACGCAACAAAATTTCTTTGTCTCTTTGTTTTCTGTGCCACTGCCCATCACTCTCAAATAAACAAACACCCAATAAACATCCACTTAAGGCTTTTTGTCCACTTTCGTAAACAGACTGCTATATACATATACGCTTGCACTCTCCGTATTTTGTATTACTTATTCAACCGAATTACATCACTATTCTCCCCGTCTCTTATAGGTGTATATAACTTTATATCAGTATTTACATACAACTACCGAATAATGGGATTCTTTCAGGAAGTGCAAGGTTTCTTCCATTCCTTGACAACTAATGATCATTATGCTCAATACGACAACCAACCACACTCTTCGACTTCAAACATCTCAAATTCAACAAATTTCTCCAATGGTTCTTCTGCATCTATCACCATGTTGGACAACACCTCTTCAACCTCTTTAACTACACCAAATGGTTCTTCAAGAACTTCTTTGTCCCATGAAGGAGGACATCCTAAACCATTCAACTACAGACCAGGTTTGAGAACTCAAATGAGTGATGGGCATGGCCGTCAACCACAGCCACAGTCAGATATTCAATTACATGATTATATCAATGGCCAACCACCTTTACCAGCCTTAGCCGACATTTGGACGCGTTTGGAAGACTGGTTAGATCAGGAATTCCCTGAACTTGGTGATGATCTTGAAAGCGGTGCCACCGTCAATGATTTGAATGCGATTGAAAGAGATTTAAACGTTTCATTCCCACTTGACGTTAGAGAATCTTATCAACTTCATGATGGTCAGTTATGCTTAGGTAAAAAACGTGGTTTAATCTATGGTTTCCCGTTGATGGATTTGGAAAGTATTGCCGCTGAAAGTGCAATTTGGAGAAGAGTGAATGTTAAATTGCAACAAACTACTGACTACTTATTAAATGGCCAAGAGCCACAATTACCTGCAGGTTTATATGATATTCAACAAGAAACTGAAGAAACACATGAAGGCTCAAGTAGTGACCACGCTGAGAATATTAAAGCTCAACATGCAACAAGGGTTGCTGCTTTCCATTCTCAAAGATCAAAGCACATTGGATTTTTAGAAAATCAAAGATCAATCCCAGATGGTGTGATTCAAAAGGTTTATTACAATGAGAGTTGGATTCCATTTGTGAAAGATAGTGTTGGTAATAACATTGCCATTGATTTAGCACCTGGCCCAAAAGGTAGATGGGGTCAGATAATTCTATTTGGTAGAGATTTTGATACTAAAGTTGTTATTGCCACTTGCTTCACCGAGTTTTTGCTGAACTTAGTGGAAGATCTAGAAGAAGGCAAGTTCCAGATAGATGAAATTGATGAAGATTTAATTTATTTCGAAAATGGTAAAAGTTTCCCATACTTTGAGGTTTTAAGATCAAGAGCTTATGCTTTAGCTAAATCTCAAATGAAAAGAAATAACAATAATGCAGTTTCTGATGGTTTAGGAAGTGCAAATAGTTCTAAGGTTAGCTTAAACAACAACAGTGATACAAATTTGGCAAATTTAAGAGTTTCATTACCAAAAGAGACTTTGATTTCACCAGTTGGTTCGACGACGAATTTACATCAAGGTTCTGCTTCTCATTTAAGATCTCAACAATACAGCAGTAAAGCTGCCACTAATGATTCATTCGTTTTGGAAGATGAAGAAGAAGAACAAGAGCAAGAAAACAAAGTTGGGATACCAAAGGAAGATCTCATTGTTACTTCTGAAGATGTCATTTCACCTGAAGAAGAAGAAGCCAAAGACGTCGAATCTGAGGTCAAGGAAGTTGCCGAGGACTTGAAGGAAGTGTCACTGGACGACAAAGAAACAGAAGAAGCTAAATAAGTAAACTACACGTCAAATTTTCAATTCCATAAATACCATGTTATATGACTCTGAAAAAGGAAGGTGAATACTTCCCCCTGCTTTTCTACGTTTTGAATTACATTCTTTTTCTGAGTTCTTTTTTTTACTTTGTTTTTATGTTCTTATTTTTCTTCTTTACGGCTATGTTTTATCTTTTCTGTATTCCTTCATCTTTTATATTTTGTGTTTTTTTGTTTCATTAGGTTTTGAACGAAACATGACGACAGATGATTCTGATTCATAATTTTCATTTGTTAGCTGCAATTTCATGTTTAAGTAGGGTTTTGTTAGAATGAACTTATGGCCTTTTTATATATACATAAAGTGTTACACAGGATACCCTTTTCTATAGTTCCTTATCAATCCTTATTATTCCATTTCCGTGCCAATTAACAGGTAATTGTAATTACACAGTGTAAAGTGTACAATGTACAGTGAGAGAAATGAGAAGCCTGACAGTTTCAAAAATTTCAGATGATCACCAAAAGATCTGAGAAAATCTCATAAACGCACAAAAGTAGAAGAAGCATGCAAAGTGTACAAGTATCAGAATATATATAATTACAGCCCGATCTGATCATTATTAGCATAAACAACTATATACTTCACGATCTAACCTAGTGAAATATAGAAAAGATATTTATCACCAATTGCCAAATTATCGTTTGAATTCACTGTTGGTAAAGGAATTTGAAACAACGGTCATTCATTGCTTTTTATCAACATCCACACACTAAACCTGCAATATATAAAGAAATAAATAAACCAATTCTTACAGGAGTTTTCAGAGTTAAACCGTTCTTTTTTCGAAAAAGGACAAAAAGAAATATTCAATTCCATTCAATTGGACAGCATTATCCGACAATTCAAAGTTATCAATTCAACTTTTAAACTTATTTACTGTTTTATCTATCATATATACATACATAAATCATTCCTAGGACACATAGCGCCCCGAAAATGCCAGCTCAACAAGACTCCAAATATAAAGATCTACCACCGCTGCCCCCTCTTAAAGATACAAACTATAGAACAGAAAAGAATGCCGATACAGCCACTTCATCTAGCAACGTTAACGTAGGTGATTTTGGTTTACCAATGCCACCAAGATCACTTCCTAGTCCAATGTACTCCTCGTTATCAGGAGATTCAATTCCACAAAGATTTGAAATAAAATCAATGGCAAGAAAGCCACCACCTTTTTTAAACTTACAGCCACAACCCAATCCATCGTCTAAGCCATCTAAATTAGCGAGTAGCTCACAACAAGCAACATCAAATTCAAATATAATAATTAATCAACCGATTCAATCTCCTGTATCAGCAATGTCAATAAATAGTAACCGACAACAACAGCAATCACCTCGTTCGGTACCAACCCCTTACCTGGAGTCCAAATCTCTGAAACGTAAAAATGTTAAACAATTAACATTAGACTTTTTACAGATCGATACTTGTTCAAGTTCTCCAACAACAACCAAAGTTCCATTACCGGGATTATCCGCCTCGGCATTAACTGGATCAGGACAACCAATGATAAGTACAACATTTCATCATGATGACAGTTTATCACAGATCAGAGATCCTGATAAGAAATCATCAACGGACGAATTAATTGCCAATATTCAAAATTTAGAGCTTGGATTAGAGTATCAATTACAGCTAAGACCTGAAGATTTTGTACTTTTAAAAAAATTAGGGTCAGGAAATTCAGGTACAGTTTCAAAAGTACTTCATTTACCCACGCAGAAGCCAATGGCCCGTAAAATCATCCATGTTGAGTCAAAAGAAGTTATTCAATCGCAAATCATTAGAGAATTAAGAATTATGCATGAATGTGATTCTCCTTTTATTGTTGGATTCTATGGTTCTTTCCTAAATGAAGGTGACGTCGTGATTTGTATGGAATACGTTGACTGTGGCTCATTGGATAAAATATTCAAGTTGACTGGTCCATTCCCTGACTTCATTCTTCGCCACGTTGCTTATTCCGTTTTATCTGGTCTAAATTACCTTTACGATAATCATCGTATTATTCATAGAGATGTTAAGCCTTCCAATGTGTTACTGGATTCAAAGGGGAATATGAAGCTTTGTGATTTTGGTGTTAGTAGAGAATTAATCAATTCTATGGCCGATACATTTGTTGGTACATCGACTTATATGTCACCAGAACGTATTCAAGGAGGTGTTTATTCGGTTAAAGGTGACGTTTGGTCACTAGGTTTGATGCTTTACGAATTAGCATCTGGAAAATTTGCATTTGGCGGTAACGGGGGTGGAGTTCTTAGAAAGAATGGTGGACCTGATTCGATTTTGGATTTGCTGCAAAGAATTGTCAATGAAAAACCACCAAGTTTGAACGTAAACGATGGGTTTTCACCTGAGCTTTGTGAATTTGTTGATTTATGCCTGAAAAAGGAAAAACAAAGATCAGATCCACATGAATTGATGAAACATCCATTTTTGGCGAATTTCATCGAAGATGAAGAAACAATGTTGATCAGTTCGAAATATAGAAGTGGTATTAAAAGATGGTCAAAGAATGTTAGAAGGGTTCAAAAGGGTAAACCAATGAAAGGATGACATTATAAACGGGTATTTTATTAATTAATTAATTAATTGATTATCTATTATCTATTATCTATTATTATTTATTATACAGGCTGTTTAAACAGTTGTCATTCATTATGAATTCGTAAAACATCAGCAACTAAATATAAGCTACCACAAATGACTATTTTTGAAGTTTTATTAGACTCAATGTATTTATCATTAGCTTTTAACAATGCTTGTTTCAAATCATTTTGTATTATAACATTTTCAGTTAAATTTCTAGCTTCATCAGCCAGTAAGTTTGTATCACAAGGCTTTATCCATGGCATTTCATCAATTCCTTCCTTAAATTTTGTTAAAATCACAGTATCTTGCTCGGTTATCAGATTTTCAAATAATGAATTTATGGTTTTCCCTTCAGTTATTGCAATGACGTAAATCAATCCAGCATTATTATCATGGGATCTATAATTCGAGTTTAAAAATTTGCCAAGTTCAATAGATGCTTGAGCATTATGTGCGCCATCTAATAAAATGGGAAGTTGTAACCCTTTTGACAGATTTAAATTCAGAGTTTGTAATCGACCTGGCCAAATTGTGTTTGAAATACCCTTTTGAGTATCAATTTTATTTATTTTTGGGAAATATTTCTTTTCCACTAATAAATCCGTGATTTTCAATGCAATTGCCATATTACTAAACTGATATTCACCAAGTAAACTTGATTTAAATTCATTTAACGTTGAATTCTCCAAATTTTTGAAAGTTTGTTGTAAATCATCAGTAACTTCAAACAATTGACAATCTTTCAAATTAGCTTCATTTCTAGCAACTTTCAGAACAGATTCTTCATTAGATGCATCAATAACACATGGGACACCATTTTTCAAAATACCTGTCTTTTGATATGCGATCTCAGATAAATTGAAACCTAACAAACCTTCATGGTCTAACCCAATTTTAGTTATTCCACAGCATAAAACTTTTTCCTTTTCCAAAACGTTAGTTGAATCCAATCTACCACCTAAACCAACTTCAAAAATAGCAACGTCAACGTTTGAATCTTTAAAAGCTTGCATCGCAATGCAAGTTAAGATTTCGAATTCAGTACAACCGATATTAAATTCATTATCTTTTGAAACTATTATATTTTCTAAACGTTTAAAAATTTGAAAATCAATCGGCTTGTTGTTTATTTGAATAGAATCATTACGGGTTATTAAATGTGGTGATGTGAATCTACCGTTTGATATTTTGTTTGATGTTAATATGTGTGATAAATAGGCACAAACTGATCCTTTTCCGTTTGTACCCGCTATATGAATAGCTTTGAAAACCGACGAAGTTGAATGCGGGTTTCCCAATACATGGAGTAATTTAGCAATTCTTGATAATTGTAAGTCTATCGCCATTTAATTGTTGTGTTTATCTGGTTCTTCATATACACATATAAAGCATATACTCCTGGGGTTCTTGTCTTGTCTTATCTTATCCTGTCCCTGTCTATTCTAAAGGATAAATTAAGTGCAAATGTGAATAGGACGGAGACGACTGCCAAGTTTTGTAACGTGTCTCTTACATTTTCAAATCTATCAAATTGACGACAACAACACGCTTTGTTAATATCATAATATCAACCCTCTTCTTGTGCCTGTTCTTATATTCTTCCAAGTTCACTTCTGTTCATTACACCATTGGAAACAATTAATTGTCAATTGGCTTACAAAAATGTCAAAACGTATAGAAACTAGACTAAGAAAGCTTTTCAACATCCCCAGAAAAGGTGAAACTTTTGAGTTTAGAGAAGGGTTGGTTTCTCAATACGCAGATGAAAGAAAAGACACCATTCAAAGAGTTATTGCTGCAATGACCGTTGGTAAAGATGTTTCATCTTTGTTTCCTGATGTCTTGAAAAATATTGCAACCCATGATTTAAAGCAAAAAAAATTGGTCTATCTATATCTCATGAATTATGCTAAGACAAACCCTGAATTGTGTATTTTGGCTGTTAATACTTTTGTTCAAGATACCGAAGATCCAAATCCCTTGGTTAGAGCATTGGCGATTAGAACAATGGGTTGTATAAGAGTTGATAAAATGGTTGACTATATGGAAATACCTTTGAAAAGAACCATGAAGGATGATAACCCTTATGTTAGAAAAACTGCTGCTATCTGTGTTGCTAAAATGTTTGAGTTGAATTCCGCCTTATGTTTAGAACAAGGCTTCTTGGAAGGTCTAATTGATTTAATTGACGATTCTAATCAAATGGTTGTTGCGAATGCTATTTCTTCTTTAATTGAAATCTCCAAATCAACTGGTTCTAAAATGTTAAATATTGATTCAAAAATTTTGAAAAAATTATTGATGACTTTGAATGAATGCACCGAATGGGGTAGAATTTCGATTTTGGATGCATTGTCTGATTATGAAGCTGAAGATGTTTCTGAAGTTCAACATATTATAGACAGAATCTCACCTCAATTACAACACGAAAACCCAGCGGTTGTTTTAAGTTCAATTAAAGTGTTGATCAATCAATTGGAGAAGATCCCTGAAGATCAGAAAGATGGTTTATTGAGAAGATTATCTTCGCCTTTAGTTTCATTATTATCAACACTACCAGAAATTCAATACGTTGCATTGAAAAATATTAGAATCATTTTAGAAAAATACCCTCAAGTTTTGAACCGAGAGTTGCGTGTCTTTTTTATTAAGTATAACGATCCTTTATATTTAAAATTGGAGAAGATCGATATTATGGTTAGAATTGCCAACGAGAATAATGGCTTATTGTTACTTGCCGAATTAAGAGAATATGCAATGGAAATTGATGCCGAAGTTGTTAAAAAATCCGTTAATGCAATTGGTCAATTGTCAATCAAGCTACCTACGTTGTCTAAAAAATCTGTTGACGTTTTATACGAATTATTCATCAATAGATCCGAATACGTTTTAGATCAATTGATTATTGTTTTACAGAATATTTTAAGAAGATATCCAAAAGAATATTTGACTACAGTGATAACGATTATTTCAGATCTAAATTTTGAAGACATCGATAACACTGAATCAATTTCTTCTTATATTTGGATTGTTGGTGAATTTTCAAGAGAAATCCCACATTTGGAGGATAAATTAACTACTTTAGTAAGTCAATTCCCAGATATGGATCCATCAGTTCAATCAGCTCTGTTAACTACCGTTGTTAAAGTCAATTTAACTAAGTCAACATCAGTCACACAGAAATTGTTAGGTCAAGTTTTGAATCAAGCTACTAAAGAAATTGAAAATGCTGATGTTAGAGATAAAGCTTATTTATACTGGAGAATTTTATCGACTGATGATCAGCCATTACAAAAGAAAATAATATTGAACAAATTACCTGTTTTAGAATCAACTATAGATACTTTCCCACCATTATTGTTAAATGAATTATTGAACGAAATTTCAAACTTGAGTTCAATTTATTATAAACCACCATCAACTTTCATTAAAAAAGCTGGTGATAGTGATAATAATACAATTAATAATTCACAGTTACAATCCAAGAAACTTGAGGAATTACAACAAATGGCTAAAAACGAAATTGTTAACAAAACAGTGAAGGCTGAAAACTTGCTTGATTTCGATGACGATGAGGATTCAAATCCTTCACCGCAGCCAATAGATACCAACTCACCTACTTCAATATCGACTCAAGGGGGGGCTAATATTTTGGATGAATTAAACGATTTGTTCTCTGGCTTATCATCCAATGCCAATAATACCGGTACAAACAACAATGGTGGTCCTGTCACTAACAGCAACAATGCATTGTTTGGATTTATGGATCCTGTCCGAGCACCGGCTTCATCATCTCAAATACAGAAACAGCCTGGTGCTGACACAAATAAAGATTTATTGGGTTTATTCTAAACATTCGTAGAATAGAGGTTCCTGTGTTTGTTTTGCATTGAAGGCATAGTTGTTCAAAAACTATATAGGGTGTTATATATATATGTATAAAGGACTTTCGTTTATGATTTCTGTTTTTCCTCTTTGAATAAAATTATAATTGAACAAGAAAATAACGGGATAAATTGGTGATTAGAGCATCGATAGATTCTTGTGAAGATGATGATGACATAATCGTTCTTTAATCAATTTTTAATAAGAAGTGTAATTTTATTTATAGTTTTTTCTATATGAGATAGATATATAATCTTCTGTTCTTCCTAGAACTAAGTAAAAGTATAAAACTAAAATATAAAATAACTATAGAATTTGACCCAAATTTATACACCTGTTTCTCAGAATGTGTTGGGTAAATTGTAATGAATTTTTTAACGAAAATATCATTTTCACATGACTTTTACTCACAGAAAATACTTATTCATAAATCCGATCGGATAGAACAACCATTACTCATATCGTACCATAGTAATTGAAATTACTCAACAAAATATGCATTTGCCGATCATATTATTTCATACTATAATGAAAGTAGGGCAATTGAGTAGTAAATTTCATATTGCTTAAATGGTGTAAAATATAATCTAATTATCAGAAAGATATTAGATCCCACAAATACTAGCGCGACGCAGCCTTGAAACTAATTGAAGACTCATTCAACCAATTGAATCCTTTTGATATAAAATCGAATCACTTGGAAGCCTCTTATTTCATTGATCATTAGTGTCTTGATGAGTTACTATATTTAATTAAATTTGAGTTTACTCATCGGAGAAAATATAAACGTACATTCAAGTTAATTGATCAATCAAGCATGCTAGCAGAGACTCCCAAATCGCCATACTATGCAGTCATTTTCACAAGCCAATTGTCGGAAACACTAACCAATGAAGAATTACAATTGTATTCTGATATGGGTAATGAAATGGACGAATTGGCGAAAACAATGCCAGGATATCTAGGTATTGAAAGTGCAAGGGGAGAAGGAATCAATGCATTGGGTATTACCGTTAGTTATTGGAAAGATAGATTGAGTATTTTAAATTGGAAAAATAACGTCAAACATAGGTTTGCACAGGATAAAGGTAAATCACTATTTTACAGAAAGTTTACGACGAGAGTTTGTAAAGTTGAACATGAATACGGGTCTGAATGAAGGATGTTTGTTTAGTTTCAAGATAAACTGTTCAAGAAAAACGATAGGAAGAATAAAAGGTACAAGTTACAAACGCACCCGTCCACCGGCTGGGGAGATAACCATTTAATTTTTCATTCGAGCCAATTCGATTAGCAGGATGACTCTTTGTCCAACATCTAGAACAACAATCTCATCTGATTGTATGATTTTACTATATATATGTATATGTCTTGATATTAATATAGAGTCATTCGAAATTATTTAAATATTCAATTCTTTTTGGCTTATCCCAATATGGTACTTATGATGTTAAGAAACAAGCAACTTAGCGTACTTTGTCAAAGAGCTTTGAGCTCAACAGTTAGACTCAATTCAACTTTATCTCCCCAAAAAATAGCAACTTTAGAAAAATACCCTGATTTAAATCCTCATGATGTTTTAGATTCAGGTAGACCGGATTATGTGAAGTTAATCCTAACTTCAAGAGTATATGACGTTATTGACGAATCACCAATAACACAAGCTGTCTCGTTATCTCAAAAGACGAATTCAAACGTTATTTTGAAAAGAGAAGATTTGCTACCCGTTTTTTCATTTAAATTAAGAGGTGCATACAATATGATTGCAAATCTATCAGATGAAAGGAAATCAAAGGGTGTTATTGCTTGTTCTGCAGGTAACCATGCTCAAGGTGTTGCATTCTCTGCTAAGAACATAGGTATTCCAGCGACAATTGTTATGCCTGTTGCTACTCCATCGATTAAATATAAGAACGTTAGTAGATTAGGTGCTAGGGTTGTTTTATTTGGTGAAGATTTTGATGCTGCAAAAGCTAAATGTGCCACATTGACTGCGGAACAAGGTTTAACTAACATTCCACCTTTTGATCATCCTTTTGTTATTGCTGGTCAAGGTACCATTGCAATGGAATTATTGAGACAAATCAAATCTAATAGATTAAGCGCAGTTTTTGTTGCTATTGGTGGTGGTGGTTTAATTGCTGGTATTACAACTTATTTGAAAAGATTGGCGCCGCATGTCAAGATTATAGGTGTTGAAACATTTGATGCTGATGCGATGAATCAATCTTTGAAAAAAGGTGAAAGAGTTCAGTTGGACCAAATTGGTGCATTTGCAGATGGTACAGCCGTTAAAATGGTTGGTGAAGAAACTTTCCAAGTTTGTAAAGAACATGGTATTGATGAAGTTGTGCTTGTTTCAACGGATGAAATTTGTGCTGCTATTAAAGATGTTTTCGAAGATACAAGATCTTTATTGGAACCTTCTGGTGCAATGACAGTTGCTGGTATGAAGCGCTATATTGAATTACACCCTGAAATAGAACACTCCAATAATACCTATGTTCCTGTCTTATCTGGCGCTAATATGAATTTCGATAGATTAAGATTCGTTAGTGAAAGAGCTGTTTTAGGTGAAGGTAAAGAAGTGTTTTTATCCATTCAAATCCCTGACAGACCAGGTACTTTTGCCCAATTACAAAAGCTTATTGATCCAAGATTAGTTACTGAATTTTCATATAGATTTAGCGATGATGCTGAAATTACTGGGAATGCGAACATTTTCACATCATTCTCGGTTATTGATAGAAAGAAGGAATTATCGCAAGTCTTGAAATCAATTGAAGAAGCTGGCTTCACTGCCGTTGATGTGAGTGACAATGAAATGGCTAAATCCCATTGTAGATATTTAGTTGGTGGTAAAGCAAAAGTTGAAAACGAAAGAATTATAGCTTTTGAGTTCCCTGAAAGACCAGGTGCTTTGACTAAATTCTTAAGTGGTTTAGAAATTAACTGGAATTTGAGTTTGTTCCACTATAGAAATCAAGGTGATGATATTGGTAAGGTTTTGGCCGGTATCTGTGTTCCACCTGAAGACAATGAAAAGTTTGAAAAGTTTTTGGATAACTATAAATTCACTGAAGAGACTTCCAACCCTGTTTTTAAAACCTTTTTGACAAAGTCATGATTTTTAGTCTTTTTCAATTGGCTAGTCGTGTGTATCATAGAATATATAATATAGTTCATACGTATATATTTAATAACATTTAGAGTTGTTAATTGTAACTTATGAGTACAAAGTGACTCAGCAAAGAGCTGACGTCAGCAAGTTTGTTACCATGTTTTTTCCCCGAATATTTATTTTTCAATCTTATTTTCTCTTTTATGTATAGGAAGGACTACTTCTTTTATTACCACCGGTCAACATCCGTCAACTTGTATATAGCAATCCAGAATAACTCTCAAATGATACCCAGATGCAGAATATCCACAAAATTGAGATTCAAAACTTTTATACGGCCATTAAAATCCACGAGATGGTATATAAATGTCAAAAAACCATTACGTGAGAGACTGATCCAACAAGGAGAATCCAAACCAGAGTACCTTAAAAGAACACTAGATCTAGCACCAGCTCATTTTAAATCGGTATTGGCTTCTATTCCGGATAACTCATTGAACATGAAAATTATTTATTGTTTCAATGCTAGAGACTTCCCTGCTTGTTTCAACGTCAACAGTTTAAAAGAGTTGAATGACAAGAAAGGAATTAAACTGAACAATATTGAGTTTATGATTACTATGATTGATACAATAACTCCAACAAATCAAGAATCATCTGTGATTTGCTCAAAAGAAATTGAAAATTATAAAAATTATTATCAAAAGGCAATAAACTCGTACGTGAAATTCAAAACAGGCATCGAATCCATTTCCATAAATAAATCAAATATTCATTTATCGAGTAAGGAACATCAAGAACTTTTGAAAAATGAACGAGGATTAATTCAACAAAACCAAACATACTACGTCATTGGACAAACAAATGTTGGTAAAACTCAACTAGTTAAATGTCTGACGAAACAGATCCGTCAACAATCGCAATCTAATATAATTTCCAAAATATCTCCCGAACCATGTACGACTCGGTCCAACCGAGCGTTTGAGAACATTGTTGATAATTGGACAATAGTTGATACACCGGGTTATTTACCGCATGGCTTATACGGTTATTTAAAAGATAAATCAATTAGAAAGAAATTAATAACATTGTTCAAAAAGTCTGAAAATTTCAAGAAAGTTGATATTGGGAAACCGCCGATAAGTACTGATAACAATGATTGGTTCTTGAGCATTGGTGAAATGATTTATATCAAATCAAATGTTGGGTTCAAATACAAGAAGTTCATGTATGGGAAACCCAAACATGTTTTCAACGGTGATGGTGATGGTGAGTCACCTTTATTGAATAACGATCTAAGAAAATATTATATTCCTAAGTTCCATGGTAGTATTGATTTAGTTTTTGAAGGGTTGGGATACATGGAAATCCATCCAGATCCTATAACTAGAACCCAAACCGCTAATAATGATCAACAATTTTGGGAGATATATTTACCTAGAGGTATGAAATGTATTATTAGGAACAGTTTAAGTGAAGTTTTATCGAACTCTTCAGATGATGTTCCTGTTGTCTATAGAGATCTAATTGAATTGGATTAAATTAGTTGTTTTGAGTATACATATATATAGTTATTATGGATGTACAAAGTAGATAAACCTATACAGTAGTAACTGAATTAATGACACAACGCCAACACTTGGAAAAAAGGTTATTATTTATTAGTTAAAAGATATGAACAAGTTAAAATTAGAGTTAGATAAGCTTCGAAAGCGGCACACTAGCTTGCTTTTGAAGCTTTTGCAGCAGCAGTCAATTTTCTCTTTGTGTTCCAACTGAAGAAGATTAGACAGAATGGTAAAAGAATATTGTTTAAAGCAATCCAAGCAATTAAAATACCAATATATCTGCCTATATGAAGTTTGTCCGTATCAAAGAATAAAATCTTCATCAATTCATAAGAATTTTTGATTGGCATTGCATAGGTATATCTGAAAAATTGCGGACAAACTTCAATTGGTGCAAAAGTTGCACTGATATTAGAAATAACGAAAAACAACATCCAGAAACCCATCATTGGTGGTAACGTTGCAAAACAAATCAAACCCACATTTTCATTGGCGCCACCAACAGCAGACATTGTCAAGAACGAAAACATCCACATAAGACCAAACCCACCTTTCCAAGATTTATTGAAACTAATTTGGAAGGCAGCATTAATTGCTGCATAACCTAGGGATAAGAATAGGAAATTGCATTGACTAACGCACATTCTGTAAAAAATGTATGATTTAGGGGGCATTTGTTTTGCCATCTCACCATTAACTTTCATAAACCACATAACTTGGAAAAATGTGATAATAATAATGTAAATCAAACCAACTTGCATTGGGGCCAATAAAACGGTACTTGTGGATGGCGCACCATCGATATAGGTGAAAACTGGTTGTTGAGTTAAAACGTTTGAGTTCTGTAAATTTGCAAACTCTGAACTTGTTAGATTCGATATTATGTTTGGGTAAATTTGATGCTGTAGAATGTCGATGTAAACTCTTTCAAATTCTCTAATTGCTGGTTCCACGTACGAATTTATACCGTTCATATCTCTTCCTGTTTCATAATAAGTTTTAACCAATCCAGTTGTATTGAAATCAGAACCATTCTGAAAAGCTTCTAATAAATCAGAAGATGCATTGTTACTGCTGATATAAATGGCAGCCCAATATTCTTGACGATGGATTTTATCAATGACTTCATCTTCTTCCATGAACGAATCCTGAACCTTCCAACCAGCTCTATAACTAACCTCTGGTGAGGTTGAAGTTTCAATGATTGCTCTTGAAATTGGGAGTGTTTGGTCATCTTCAACGATGACCAAAACGTGCAAATTGATTAATCTACCTGTTCTATTATACATAGACCCCCAGTAAATTGAAAAAATACCAAACATACAGAATAACATGATGAATATGATTACAAAGTATTGTTTGAAAAAACCTGCATTTTTCTTTGACCAAAATGGAATATACTTTGGATTTGAAGACGATGGAGAGTTTGCCTCTTCATCTTGCGGATGTTTGATTTCATCTTCAATCTCTTCAGCAGCCCTACCTGTTTGTACGGAATATTCAGTAACTTGTGACACTGTACGTAGTAAATTTGAAGAATCTCTTCTCTCTAAATTTGGATAATCGCTTTTTGAAGACTCCCGGCCTTGGAATTCTTGAACTTCATTATGGGAATGTGTATCATCCGAAGAGGAGGATGTATATTCTGTCATTTTGGACATCAGATTGGAGTATTATAGTATGATATATAATATATTATAAGTTCTATTTTATGTATGGATATATATAATGTCTGATAAATAAGGATATGTTGCTCTATTCAATAAGATTGAAGCACTTGAGTCAAAGCAAACAGAAAAAAAAAGCATAAAACGGCTTTTATTTATAGGAATGACAGGAAATTGTAAAATGCCGAGGACGGATGGCGTTTAGAGGAGATTGCGGGCACGAAGCCGAAAGTGGATTGTTTTGCGACCGGTGTTAAGAGGAGGAAACGGAAAAGATCCCTTTGCGGCACATGCTCGCTGTTTCTAGACGCAGGTTGAAAACACCTAAACTCCTATTTCCACTTCCATATTAACATATAATTTACCTATCTAGCAACCAACTAACGGATTGATTACTACGTACAAACAAACGGAATACATTGATCCCCATTGTTTGTTGATTTGAAGTACGGATTAAGTACTGCATTTTGTTAATTTCTAAAACTGGACAACTACAAATCAAAGCTCCATTATTTTCTATTCCATGACTCACAGCTGTTGAACAAAATAAATATGAGTTTTTTAATAATATAGGATAAACTTTACATACTTTATCTAGAAAACCTTTTTCACCAATTGCATAATAAATCCCAATTTACTAAAATCATCATCGTCTACTTCATCTTGCGATTTGTATCCGAAAAATTTGCCACTTGTATTCAAAATAATGTTTTTTGAACTTAGCTGATTAATCAATTTACCTATTTGTGACGCCATGACTTGATTCTTCATATTTGTATTGTCTCCAATCAATACAGTTGGCATTATATTACTAGAAATATCGTCCCTATAGTATCCAACGTCGTCATCCTCGTCATCGCGATCATTGTACTCTTCGTACATTATTGGACGTTTACTTTCGTTTAAAGAAGGTAATTGTAAGTCGTATGATGCATCAGTTTCACCATTCTTCATCAAATTTATTATTATCTTATCTTCAAATTCGACTATTGAGCATGTTACCTCGAATTGATTTTGATAATTTTCAGTAAGTTGTCTGTGATTATTAATAAAGTCTAGTTGTGACATTTTATTACTGTGCTGGATATCTCCGGTTGTTTTAGTTACTTAAGTGTGTGATTTCAATATTCACGGATTGTTTAATTGTAGCTTTTCTGGTATAAACAGTTTATACACATATATATACATTCATGATTCAATTTGAATGTTGGAAGAATCCGATGTGGTTTGCTTTCTGCTTCTTTCAAATTTTCCAGATTTTGAATTTCTTTTCGTGCAGCACGTAAAATCCTAAATACGACTTAAAAACAGTTTGGGATTAAAGCATAATGTAAGATTGGCTGGCAGACTTGTTGTTTCTTTGTCCTTCCAGGCAAACCCCTCAATTCAATAGATCCCCAAATTATGTCCTATTGGGTAAGCCAATGACAGACTATTCATCAGCGTCAGCATCATCGAGTCTGCTCACAAATGCAAACCAGCCGGAATCAACCTCCTCAAAACCTCATTGGCTAATTATCAACTATGCAATTTACATAATTTCAAATATTTGTTGTTTCATTTTTTTAGCAATATTAATGACTTTTGCATTGCTTTCATATTTCTATAGAATTTATATTAAAAATGATCATAGTTACAGCAAATCAAAAAGTAACAAACTGGCTTATCCTACTGATGTTGGTCCAGTGTTGAAAAGAGCAAATCTTAGGTACTATGTACAGTTAATGGGTTTGGAACTATACGAATACAGAATAATGACAAAAGATGGTTTCGTAATATCGTTACAAAGAGTTGTGGATTTAAATTCAAATCAATCCCCAGATACAAAGAAACCTGTGTTGATGATTCACGGTTTGTTACAATCGTCAGGCTCATTTGTTACCAGTGGTTATAAAAGTTTAGCCTATCTATTGGTTAAAAACGGTTATGATGTTTGGTTAGGTAACAACAGATGTGGTTTTACTCCTCAGCATAGGAATTTAAACGATATCGACCCAAAGATGTGGGATTGGGATCTGACAGAAATGACAAAATTTGATTTGACTTGTATGATTGATGAAGTTTTGAAACATCATTCTAGCCATTCAAAAGTTTCCTTAATTGGTCATTCTCAAGGAACCGCCCAGATAGTTATGCTACTGTCCCGAGAATACGATTTAAACTATCATAGTAAAGTTGCAAATTGCACCTTGTTAGCACCGGCCATTTTTGGTGGGCCTTTATTGGATGAGAAATTATTTATTAGATTTATTAAATGCCTGCCGAATTCAATATACAATATATTCTTTGGGCTAACTTCTTTCATGCCTATTATGATGCTACTTCGTTCAATGATTGTGACAATGCCACTATTTGGATTGTTTAGTTATTCAATGTTCAGTTTTCTATTTGATTGGAATGATTATTTATGGGATCATTCATTACGACCAATTCATTTTATTTTCTCACCGGTTTATATATCGTCTAAATTGATGAAATGGTGGTTGAGTAATAAAAGTGGTCAAGGGTTCCAAAATGGTAAATCTATTCTAAAGGAGGAGAGGTTTTGGTTTAATTCAGATACACCTAAATTTTTCATGGTTATTGGCGGTGAGGATAAATTGGTCGATGGAGGTCTATTTATCAATCATTTACAAAAAAATGAACCTTTTATGGATAACAAATTTTCATTTTTAAAAATAGACCGTTATAGTCATTTGGATGTTTTATGGGCAGATGATGTTATAGAAGTTGTCGGTGAATCATTATTAAGTTTTTTGGAGATCTGAGAAAATATACATCCTTAATCTTTTACATGGATTATAATATATAAGAATTAAAAGTTTTTGTCCCCTTCGTCAATTACAGCCATATCTAACACTTCCAAAGATCCTTTCTTTTCCTTAGTCTTTTGGACTAGTTCTTTGTAATACTCAGGTTCGATCAAGCAAACAATTTCAACTTCACCCTCAACGATTTCCTCTAATTCAATGGAACTTATCAATTTGTCTTTCAATTCTTTTTCAATCTTGGTATATTCTTTATTTGATAAAGTTAATCTTAACTTCATTTTAGCTCTTGCAATTGGAATTATTTGCTTTTCAACTAAGAATTTAATAGCTTCCAATGCTTTAATCTTGGCAACTTTTGCACTTGATGTATTAAATTTCAACTCTTTCAAAGCCTTATCAATCATCGTTGGTGGGTATCTTTTCTTCGTTTTTGGATTTATACATTTCGTTGAAATGATAGTTAAGATTTCATTATGTAGTTTTTCAGTAGATTGAATTCTTTCCTTCTCACTTAATTGCATTTCACCTTTTTTCAAAATCTCTAAAACTATTGTATCTATATCATTAGTTCCAAAAGTTTTCAACAATTCATCGTTCGATGCAACTTGACCTTTAGAAACGTTAACGAACACTTGTGGTATTTGTAAAACCTCATCCAAATCTTTTTCAACACCAGATCTATAATCTTGAACTTTGTTTTGATAACATGCGATTTCAAATCTTTTCTTACCCTTTTTCATTCTCACCAAAGAAACGTTGGTAAGTTTGATTTGAGACATTGGCTGACTGATCTTACCCATCTTTGAATACTCGTTTATTTGTTTATTATTTATCTATTTTACGGAGTAGATGTGCAGTGTGATTGAAAGGAACAAAGGAAGTTTAAATCAGATGAATAAGTAACTGTTATACTGCAACAAAGAAAACTTTCTCAGATAAACAATTTGTACACCTTTGCACGTTCATCTGCCATTCTACCATCGCGTGCCATCAGCAAGGCATTTATTCTTTCTTTCTTTCCACCATTTCTTTCATTCAACCAGTGTTTATTTATCTGCTCTTGCAATTTCCACCACTACCATAGAACATCAAATGAAGTCGATAAGGTAATCTTTTAATCCAATTATCAGCAAGTTGGAATTACAGTGAACAATTGTCTGTACTTACTGAATTCAACAGACAGCCGAATTTGTAAACAGACCTTGATTCGGTTACACAAATTTATAACGTATATATATATAGATAGATAGATATATTACAACCTCAATTTTCAAATACAGCTCCAATATGAACAATCAGCCGACTCAAAATCAGGGACAGTTACCACAACAACAACAACCGAATTTCCCACAAATCACTGCTCAACAAGCAAGACAACTGTTGCACCAATTCAAAGTTGAAAATGAAGCTGCTGATAAAGCTGGCCGTCAATCTGAAGAAGGTTTACATCATGCCAGAAGAGCTGAAAAGATTAAAAGTGCTTTGATCCACTATAACAAAGAACAGCAGGCTCTAAATGCTAATCGTGCAGAAGCTCAGAATGGTCAACAAGCTGCAACTCCTACCCCTCAGCCTCGTCCACCAATTCAACAGCAGCAATCACAGCAATCACAACAATCACAACAATCACAACAATCACAGCAACAGCAATCTAATGTCAGTTCATACTCTTCAATGAATCTATCAGCTTCTGTTTCCGCAACTGCGACGCCATCTCCATCTTTGGGAACTGCTCAATTGCAACCTTCTCAAGCAAGCATTCAATCTCAAGCTTCTCCATCCCAACAACAAGAACAGTCGAATCAACAATCCCAACCAACAGAACAGCAACAACAACAATTACACCTACATAAACAACAACAATTAGAAAAATACAAAAAGTTCAAGAAATTAGCTGAGCAAATCAAAGCCCAATTACATTTGATTGAAACAAAAAAATCAAACCCTGTAATAACACCAAACGAACTTAGTGAACTCAACAACCAAGAGCAAAATTTGAAGAGTAAGTTTGAGCAATGCATAGAGTATGCCAAGCAGATTGCCTATCAATTAAAAGCATCACATACCCCAACTGTTTCAACTCCAAAACCACTTTCAGCACCTGTTTCCTTGTCCCGCGCATCGTCTCCTTCTCTACAACAGTCGCCTCCTCAAATGGCTCAAGAGGGGCAACACCAACTTTTACCTCAAAGCCAACAACAGCTACAACAACAACAGCAACAGCAACAGCAACAGCAACAGCAACAGCAACAGCAACAGCAACAGCAACAGCAACAGCAACAGCAACAACAACAACAACAACAACAACAGGGCTTGGATCAACAGTCACAGGGATTGTTACAACAACAGCAACAACAGCAAAGACAAAGACAACTAGAACAACAAACGTTATCACAACAGCAGCAACAACTCCAACAGAGGAGTATGTCCCCACTGAGTCAAGTTAAAGTGCAAGGTCAATTATCTACACAAGAACAAGTTGCACAAGCAGCTAGACTTTTACTTCAGCAACAACAAGAAAGACATAAACTTGAAAGGGAACAGGGACTACGTTCTCAATCACCTGATCAAACATTATTATCTTCTCAAGCTGGAAACAGTACCAATACTAGTATCGATCAAGATTCTCAAATGAGTGCGTTGAAGACTTCTACAGTTACCAGTAAACCAGCAAAGGTTCCTAAAACACCAAAGGAACCAGCTAAGAAGAAACCAAAGAAAGCAAAGGCTTCAGATCCCCCATCTACAACAGCAACAACAATACAAGTAAATGCAAATACTGTCGTGCCTAGCACTTCTCAAGAATTAACAACTTCAATGGGCGCAACAATGAGCACTGATTCAGCAATCTATGACAACAACTCCAAACAGCAACTTGATAGCAAAACAATGCCGAGTAACTTTAGTAAGGCTCCAACAATGAACAATGTTAATAATTATAGTAGCGCACCAATCCAGCATCCAAAGCAGCCAGTTTATGAACCGGAAGGTGAAAGAGTTTTACATAAGAGGAAGTTAAAGGAATTGGTTAAATCGGTTGCAGCAGATGAAGGTGATTCTGAAACTGGAGTTGATGCCGATGTCGAAGATTTATTATTGGACATGGCCGACGAATTTGTTTCTTCAGTTACTGCGTTTGCTTGTAAATTGGCAAAACATAGAAAATCAGAGGGGATTGATGTTAAAGATTTACAATTACATTTAGAAAGAAATTGGAATGTCAGAGTTCCTGGTTATTCAGGTGATGAAATTAGAAATATCAAGAAATTTATTCAACCTCATCATCAACAACAACAGCAACAGCATGACTCTAGAAACTTTGTTTCGTCATCCAGCAATAATAAAAACGCTAAAAAGCATTAGTTGATGGAAAAAGGAGCTTGATTCGAATTGTTTTCCCCTTTTTTTGTTCTTTGGTTCGCCTCAAAATATATACGTAAATGAGAGAGAAATGCTTTACAGACAGATGTGTTGCTAGTTACTGACTAATGTAAATTAAAATTGATAACTAATAACTGTTTTTAGTGTAAATTATCTATATATCTGTATATTATTGGTTTAATTAATGTGTTTCTTAGTTGGCAATGTTCAGTCATATAGGGGGTTAAAGGGAGTTATACTCCAACAACAAAAATAATTGAGGATGGTGATGTTTATGTGCATCAACAAGTCAGTCACCACCTCAAAGAAGATAAATTAAATTTAGGTTCACTTTATTGCACCGTTCCATCGAAAGATATAATTCCCTTTAAAGTAGAAGGTCCAACACAAAAATCCAGCCAAAGAGTACAGAGCCCCTTGAAAATAGCTACAAGCTAATTTCACAACTTTTTGTCATAAGATAACCTCGTGTATTCAGAAAAAAAAAATAGGTAAATAGCCCAGGGCTTAGTAAAGGGGAAATTGAATCCAAAATACATTTTATCAATCATTTTGCATATTGGATTCGTTCAAAAGCAAAGCCTACTCTGTATACATTATATCCATGTTTCCAAACTCGCAAGTCATTGTCAAGAAAGAGGTTATAATTTTTTGCAGAATTGGAAGGCATAAACATAATTCAGTTCAAAAGGGCAATCCTTGGAAAACAAACCTTCAAGAGAAGATACTAAATTCAGCAGTCGAATTATTTGAGTTATTTAATGTCGAAGATGCTTTTGAAATCGTTACTGATAAACTGAAATTTAAGTGGTCAACAAAAGAAGTTATATAGCATAAGTTTAGGATAACGGTGCTTCCCCTGCTAATTTAGCAATAAAAAAGGTTTGATTAGGTGATCCTTCGGAGCTTGGAGAAGAACAATAAGGAATGGATTTAGAGTTACTTACCTATCCCGTAGACAGTGCCCACTGGTAATTGTTACTTGTACAGTATGTTGCTACCAGAAACCAAAGCCACATAAGAGCCCCTTCCCGAACCCTTATTTTATTGTCTTATTATTGTCTGATACTTGGTAATTTTTACAACAAAACTAAGAGATAGGCATTTCGGTATAAAGCATGGGACATAAATGCTGGCTCGTAAATGAGAGTCATTCTAGACTCATAAGCCGAGGAGAATTTTACTTTTGAGATCAGGTGGGGATGGGGACGGATGTACGCATTGGTCTTTTTTTTTTTCCTTTTTTATTATTGCGTTTACAGTTTCATACAACCTAAACCAATTGCGCGGGTTACTAAGTCAACACTAAAATTGTTTTTAACAAAGATTGTCTAGAATCTAAAAGCATCACCATTGTGCCGAAACTTCCCGTGGTTATTTTTTATGTAATTGAGCAAGTCATCAAACCGTTGGTTGACCGATTATCTCTATAGTTATTATTCATTAGTCTTCAATGCGATTGATTCATGAGGCTTAGTTTATCTCCACAAATAATCACGTTTGATCCAGTTTAATTTCATAACCGGCTATTGTTTTGTTTAAAATAACCTATTGTAAAGAATCTAGTTGTTTGTTGAACTGAATTTAACAATAAATAATAGAGATGAAAGCTACAAAATTCAAGCGGAAATAAAAAGGTAAAACACACCAAGATAAAATAGCTTAGAAGAATCACCATAAATACGAAATAGTTTTCATAATAATAAATAAGGCATATTTCTCTGGACAAGTCTCGTATCCTTTGATATCAGACGCTGTAATAAAACAGAGCAAACCATTGATGCATTGCAAAAACGTGATAGAGACATCAACAAAAAAAAACTTAGCTATTGTTCGGTTCTACGCACCCCTTGTCGGTAACTTTCTTGGCCATTTTCTTTTTATTACTCTTTAACTTTTTGATTAATAAATGTTTTACGAGTCATGAATTATCAGAATGGCTTAAGATCACGGATAATGGAAATCAGTCATTATTGTTTTGTAGAAATATATGAAAATTAATGGAACACAGGAAAGCGCTGTCAAGTGTTTTAAGTTCGAATTACGATCACAAGGTTGCAGTAATCCAGCAATACGTGTGCATTCCAAAATGCCCAAGAAGATAGATACCAGAAAAGAGTCGAGTTATATGATGGATATTCAACTATATAGCTCCACCCTCCTACACTGTGTACTTATTTCCGAAAGAAAAAACAGAAAGCGGTGTTAATGCAAAACGATTAATATTTCCTCTAATATTATTGGTTAAGTCGACTCTAATGGCCTACAAAAGCTGTCAATTTGAGGGCAAAAACAACTGCTGCGTAACTTTCACTTTCGCCTATTTCATGCAGTGAAATCAGGTGTGCAATTCAGCCGCAGAAACTCACGATACATGAAGTGAACAAGAGAGATATCTTTCGCTGGTGTTTCGCTAGTTCGACCTCTTGCTATTCATTTTGAGTAAATATTGCAGAATAAACCGACAGACTATGGATAGTTCTTAATTAGCCTGCAAAAGAGACTTAATTTCTTAGCAATAACTGATTAATGCGTGGTGATTTTTTCTTGTTGGTTTAACATATGGTAGGATGTTTTTCTTGGCCTTAGCGTTTACTCGTATGCATAGCAGATAGATTATCAATGAGCAACAGCAACTGCCTCTTACCATAGTTGGAAGTAATTTATGTATCTTACTTGGTAAGATATCATACTTTTAAGGAAATATTCAACTCAGTTAAGTTTTACGTCAAAGTACATGTAGATTAAGATATATAGTCAGTGGATCGCCTTAAAAGATTTCCGGTTTTAATAGTCAGTTCGCAAAAGGTTAGCCTTGGAACGGTA